>JAJOZX010000004.1:2595000-2680000 GCA_023014485.1 Bathynomus jamesi | reverse complement strand
TATGATGATTGTTATCACGTTACTATACGCATAGAATGAAATATGTCAGTCTCCCCTTAAATTAGATAAAATGAAATTAAAATTAATTTATTTAATAGTTTCTGGATCTATTTCGTAATACAAAATATTAGAACGACAAAATTTGTTTATGAGTTGAATGTATTTATTCTAATTTTATTTTGTGTGGTATTGTTATTAATACGTTAAGCCAAAAAGATGACATTATGGACGGCGTAAAAGAAATCATTGGTGTTTGTTTACACTACAGTTCTTATACGGTACATAAAATATATATATTGCATGTTTGTTCTTGTTTTTCTCATGAAAGATCCCACAGTAGGATTTTTACTCGTGAAGGAAGGCGAGGATGAATTTTTATTTTTTTTGAAGGAAGGTGAAGACGAATCTTTTTTTTTTGTCTTTTTAAATTTAATTTTTTTAAATTTAATTTTTAACATTTTTTTTTGAAAGACCATGAAAGACACCTTATAAAGGAGGGACCGTCATGAAGGACAGTGAAGGATACTCATGAAGGACGGTGAGGGGGGAAATTTTCAAATTGATCCATGTCAGTCTCCCCAAATGCGGGCATACTACTATAGTAATAGTAATAGATGAAAAATAAAGGGAGCAAGTGTAGTTTATGTCCCCCTGTGGTGCCTAGTGTAGTTTAGGTTCCCCTATATTATCCTCGTGTAGCTTACGTTCCCCTACGTTATCCTAGTGTAGTTTGTGTTCCCCAACTTTGTCTGCATATACCTAAACGTTAAAACTAGTTTTAACGAAAATATTACGACTTAACCTAACCAATGCTCAATATATATATATATATATATATATATATATATATATATATATATATATAGGGTGTACATAAAGTCAGGATCTATTCTTGTGAAATAATTATTTTTTCTATTTTTCTTTTCAGAAGCCCTTAAATGAATACAGAAGAGCGTGTGGCAATAGTAATTTGGCGAATCGATGGAAAGAAATACCATGACATCAGAGAGAAGTTTAGAAGGAGATTTCATAAGCCGGGGCCAATAGACAAGACAATACGAAAATTGGTAAACAAATTTAAACGAAAGGGATCTGTAAATGATGAAGCCAGATCAGGACGACCGTGTATGTCAGATCTTACCGTGAATGCAGTACGCGGAATTATCACTGAGGAGCCACGTACGTCCGTTCGTGCTGCATCACACAGACTCGGCCTCCCGTGTCATCTGTGCACAAAATTCTGAAAGTTAATTTGCAGAAAAAAAGCTATCATTTGCAGGTTTTACATGATTTACATGAGGAAGATTTCCCTCGACGAAGTGCTGTGTGTGCTGATCTCGTAGAACAAATCTGGAGTGATAATTTAATGGACAACATTCTCTTTAGTGATGAAGCCACTTTCCATACGTGTGGAAAAGTAAATCGCCATAACTGTCGAATTTGGGCAGATGAAAGACCGAATGATTTCGTCCAAAATTGGGAAAGAGACTCACCTAAAGTTAATGTCTGGATGGGTTTAACAAAATCTAAGGTTTATGGTCCTTTTTTCTTTGCTGAAGCTACAGTTACGGGGCTTATTTATCTGGACATGTTGCAGCAATTCCTTGAACCTCAGCTGATGGGGATAGGATTGTTAGTACCGTCGTCTATCAACATGATGGTGCTCCTTGTCACTATGCCAAAATTGTTCAGGATTATCTAAATGGACGTTTTCCAAATCGCTGGATCGGACGCGGAAGCAACAGACCTTGGCCAGCGAGATCACCAGATTTAACCCCTTTAGATTTCTTTGCATGGGGCTTTATCGATCGCACGTCTATCAGACGAAGATTACGAGTCTTGAAAACTTACGTACACGTATACGAACTGCTGCAGATAACATAACCCCGCAAATGCTCCAAAATGTGTTTAGAAATGCTGCGGAACGATTTGAGCTATGCAGGGATACTGATGGGCGTCACGTCAAATCCTACTCTTAATTATTTAATAAATGTTACCACTTTATCATTTTATGATTGAATTCCATATAATTTCCAAGTGCTTCACAAAAATAGATCCTGACTTTATGTACACCCTGTATATATTGACGATTAGTTAGATTAAGTCGTAATATTTTCGTTAGTTTTAACATTTTATTTGATGGATTCATTTAAAAAATGTCTCCTAAAGATCCTAATGTAGTTTACGTTCCCCAACTTTGACCTAGTGTAGTTTGTTATGTTATAATGTTATAATGTTTCAGACCAACAAAGACCCTAGGATCCACTCATGGCTGGTCTACCTAACTGTGTTCGTAATTGTGCATGTCCTCCGTGGTGGCGGAGGGGGACGTAAACTACACTTGCTTCAAATAAAGCAATAGCAATAGTAATAGAAGAAATCAAAAGTAACAGTCATAGTAATATTAATAGTAATAGAAACCCAGTAGTACAGTAATAGAGCCCATGTCTGATATTATATATATATATATATATATATATATATATATATATATATATATATATATATACACAAACTCAGAATGGTCCCCTGAGAAACTTATATGTTAAACACAGACCATGCATGGAACAAGGAACTCTTCTGGGAAAATTAAATCACTATAGTCCGAATAAGTAATGGTAAATGACAAATACCATAGTTTTTCTTTTTCATGATGCTAGCCCGACGTGGGCAACGGGTCTCTCGCAAAGAGGTCCCATAAATATAGCTTCCCTCACCAGCTATCTGCAAAGCAGACAGGATCCAGCTTTGGGACATGGACCTAGGGTTTAAAGCAAGCCTAGTCCCACTACATTCAGAACCTCTATATAAGTAAAAGACTCGTTGCATTCACGTCGGATTGAATAAATCAAAGAAAAAGGGGGTAACTATTGTATTTTTAGCCAAAAAAAACAAAACTTAAACCTCAACCGGGACATTGAGCGTCCTCATTTCAAGGCACGTAACACGTCCGTTTAATATACACAAACTCAGAATGGTCCCCTGAGAAACTTATATGTTAAACACAGACCATGCATGGAACAAGGAACTCTTCTGGGAAAATTAAATCCACTATAGTCCGAATAAGTAATGGTAAATGACAAATACCATAATTTTTCTTTTTCATGATGCTAGCCCGACGTGGGCAACGGGTCTCTCGCAAAGAGGTCCCATCCGACGTGAATGCAACGAGTCTTTTACTTATATAGAGGTTCTGAATGTAGTGGGACTAGGCTTGCTTTAAACCCTAGATCCATGTCCCAAAGCTGGATCCTGTCTGCTTTGCAGATAGCTGGTGAGGGAAGCTATATTTATGGGACCTCTTTGCGAGAGACCCGTTGCCCACGTCGGGCTAGCATCATGAAAAAGAAAAACTGTGGTATTTGTCATTTACCATTACTTATTCGGACTATAGTGGATTTAATTTTCCCAGAAGAGTTCCTTGTTCCATGCATGGTCTGTGTTTAACATATATATATATATATATATATATATATATATATATATATATATATATATTTGAATAATTAAATTGATCGAACGGATCAAAGCCAGAGTTTATTTCGGTACTTGTAGGTTATCTCCCCCCCCCCCTACGTTTGATTTGTCATCGTGGCAAATAGCATGAAGTCGCAGTAAATTCATTCTGGCTGAAAAAGCAATAATTAAATTGTGCAAAGGATTGGTAATATCTACTGAAATAGATACTATTAAATATATAATTTGGCTCATGTAATAATTATTGATACGATTTATTTTTTAAACTAATTTATGGTTGGATTCTGAAGGATCGCCATTATAAAGTTAAGGATCACCTGAAGATCAGGGCCCCCAGCCTTTTTTAGTTAGCTTTATAAGGCTAACTAACGAAAATATCACGACCTAAACTAACCAATCATCAAGGGCGTACAGTTGACCTAATGATTGGTTAGGGTAGGTCGTGATATTTTTGTTAGTTAGCGTTATAAGGCTAACTAAAGAAGGCTGGGGACCCTGATCTTCAGGTGATCCAAAGTTAATGTAAGTAACAGTAAGTTGTATAACAAATCAACAACCAATGTGCATCAAACATTCTAGAACGAAATGCTCGTTTGATTGTTCTGCGTGCGTGCTATTTGCTACGATGACAAATCAAGCGTTGCGGGGGGAGATAACCTACAAGTACCTTTATTTCTTCTGCAATTATAAATGTTTTAGTAAATTCAGTTTTCGTAACTTAACTTTTTAATTACTTCACTAATAAGTGAGCAATTTTGGAAATTATAATTGAGAGATCTCCAAATACTCAAAACAAAATTAAAAGTTTTAGCGTTTGATTTTTTAAGAAAGATGAAAGAAAACAAATTACCTTGAAAGAATCATTAAGTTACATTCAAAATAAAACTTTCTAAATTTAGAACTTATAACTTCTTTTTGAGGATGCATTCTAGGGGAAGTTTTTCTTTCCTTTGAACATCAAAGCTTCTTGTCAGATGATATAATGACTTTTTTAATGATGCGTAATTTCCTTAGATAGAAGAAATGGTGGCTCACCTGAAGATCGGGGCCCCAAACCTTCTTTAGTTAGCCTTATAAGGCTAACTAATAAACATATCACGACTTAACCTAACCAATCGTTAGGTCAACTGTACGCCTTTGACGATTGGTTAGGTTAAGTCGTGATATTTTCGTTAGTTAGCCTTATAAGGCTAACTAAAGAAGGCTGGGGGCCCTGATCTTCAGGTGATCCGAAATGGGTTTTAAAATTTTTTTGAGTGATTTAAAGCAATAGAAGATAATGTTTTTATGTATACAAGTTTGCGGGAAGTCTTTATTTTCTATATAGTCCGTGGGCCAGAAGGTTGATCAGAACCACTCGGGGGAACCAAACGTCCTTCATACCAATGATGAAGGATGCTAAATAAATGATAAAAATGCTTGCTGGACATTTCAAAAGAGTAGCTTTATTGTTTTATCAGCATTTTAAGTTTGTGCCCAATATTGAAATATTGGGTGCCTATGTTTGATGAAGATTTACACTAAAACGCTACCAGATAAAGATGTCCAGCAAGCATATGTGGAAATTATAGCTTTCCAAAAAGCATTGTTTCATCTGGTTCGCCTTAGTGGTACCGATTGGGCAAAATCTGGCTCACGGACTAATATACGGACGTTATTAACTGGAGATTATCTTTCTGAAGAAATAATTGTAATCTACAGTATGTATAGCGATGTTGTATATACGTGCTCAAAAATATTGAAGATTCTAAAAATTTGCATTGAAAAAATTACAGTATTCTTCAAACAGATTAAGTCAGCTAGAAGTATGGCTGCAAAATGGGAGCGTGCAAGTTGCAATGTTGGCCAATGTTGCAAAAGGGTTGGGGTATTGCAAAGGGGGTAGGGGTATTACAAAGGAGGATAGGGGTATTGCAAAGGGGGGTAGAGGTATTGTAAAGAGGGATAGGAGTATTGCAAAGGGGTAACCCCCTAACTTGCATGAATAGGGGGCTTTGGGGGGAGAGGGAGAATGACCTCCCCAAAGGGTTGACCTGACTTAAACCTAACTTTGGGGGAGAAATTGGGATGTCCTCACCCCCAAAACGGGCATCCCTAACCTAAGAAGGAGAAAGGAAGAAACAGAGCATCCTTCGCCTGGGACCGCCAGACGCATAATAGCCCAGCATCAGCTGGTAGGAAAGCTTTTGGTTTAGAAAGTCGGAGTTTGCCAGATAGCACTATTTATTTTAATTTTTTATATATATGGAGGGGTTGCCAGATATTTATTTTATTTATATATGGAGGGTTTGCCAGATATTTTTTTTAATTATTTATATATGAAGGGGTTGCCAGATAGCAGTATTTATTTTATTTATTTATAAATGGAGGGTTTGCCAGATAGCAGTATTTATTTTATTTATTTATATATGGAGTGGATGCCAGATAGCACTATTTATTTTAATTATTTATATGTGGATGGATTGTCAGATAGCACTATTTATTTTAATTATTTATTTATTAAAGGCAAGAGAGATGTTCTCAATGCTTAGATGGAGTTGCCAGATATTTATTTTAATTATTTCTATATGGAGTGGTTACAAGTAGTATTATTTAATTATTTGGAGAGATTTTACTCAATGAATCTGAATTGACTTACAAACCGTATATATACCATTAAAAGCAGTATTAAGAGAATAATTATACATCCCCGAAACGAGCCATATTAGAAATGTTTAATTATTCCTTATATATATATGTAAAAATGAACAATGAATAATTCCTACATTCATATAATTCTTATATACATTCATATAATTCTTATGTTCATTCGCATACTTCGTATATTTATATAATCATTATATTCTTATTCATATATTCATTTTGACATATCAAGTCCAAAATCGTATAACAATGACACGAGTTTGGATAAAATTTTGATTTGCTTTCTATTTTATAATTAGTGAATTATTTCTTTGTAAACTACATAATCATTTTGTATAAAGTCAAAAATCGTATAACGCTGACACAAGTTTGGATACATTTTTCATTTGCTTTCTATTTTATATTTGGTTAATTATTTCTTTTTAAACAACTTAATCATTTTCGTAGACTTAGGTTAGTAATGTAATCTTGTTCAACTCCTGTATAGATTCTCTCTTCGTTGTAAAAGATGAAGTCATGTCCTGCTTAACGTTTAACTTTTAATCTTAAGCCTTTAATTTTCGCCCTTGTACATGTTTGTAATTCGTGATGGGAAGGCATATTTCAATTTCCATTTTTAGTTAACTCTGCAAATCATGCTTCCTCTTGCTTAGCAGTCTAGACACTGCTACAGCAAAAATATTTGTTTTGTTTTCAAATGTTTTGCAAAGTAAATCAGCTTATTGAGAATAAAAAAAACAGATCAGCATTAAATAATAATGATGTCAGTAAATATTCAATATATAAGACTATAAAATTTATTTAATATATTATTCTGATCTGACTAACCTAACTTAGAGGTTGAGCATTACCTGTAACATTTAGCAGTAAATTATAGTCAGAGAAAATCTTTGTCTTCTCCTTCGAGCCTTGCTCCCTTCAGAGAACTTAGTCTTAAATAGAGAAAAATAATTTCCCGATACGTTATAAGAATCGGGGAACCCTCAGAGAATTTAGTAAGCCTCACAGAATCCTCCGATCCACTACAAGAAGAAATCGGAGAGAAGTATAAGATAAACTTCTGCGATTTTATATACGGTACCAGAGTAAAAAATCCGTTGCTGCCACCTAACCAGAACCCCCGTCAACTTCGAACCCCCAAGGCCATAGACGGAGGGGTATATATATATATATATATATATATATATATATATATATATATATATATATATGGATCAGTCCAGGCCGGTTGGTAGCGCCTCCAGCTACCAGCGGCAGGAATGGTCTAAAAGTTTATAAGGAATCGGCCTTGGCCATCCTTCATGCACTAAAAAAGTTCTGGGATTGATTATTCTCCTTCGTAACGAAAAAGATCATGTGGCAGAAAGGACCTATCTCTCCATAAACACTTCATTTAATTTGTACAGTATATATATATATATATATATATATATATATATATATATATATATATATCTCACTTCATTGGAAGGAACCATTCCTCGTTCAAATTTTGAATTCAATTATAAAGTAAAAACATGTATGGGTATTAGCTTCTCTCCCCCTTTATCCTTCTCTTCCCCTTTGCCATTCTCGCTCCCTTCTTCCTTCTCTTCCTACACCGCATTCTTTCATTTCTAAATCCTTTACAGAAAATTAATTTTATGCATAAATGTTATTCATTTTGGTGTATCACGCATAGTCTCCATGAAATCTTAGAAAATATTATACAACTTCTAAAAAGCATAAAAATTTACTAGACAATTGGTATAAATTAGATAATTTTTATAAAAAACCATAATAAACTCATTTTGAAGTGTAATGCTATTCGACCGGGGCTCGGGTCCCAGTGTCGTTAGGCTGTACCTAGGATTCCCATTATTGCAAAAGTACAGGGTGACTTTTTTTATTCAAGAATTCTTAATAATTCGAATTTTTTTAATATCTGCATTAGAAACTACTAAATTTGATATTTATGAGTGTGTGTGTGTGTATATATATATATATATATATATATATATATATATATATGTGGATCTATGTGTATATTTTTTATGAAAAACAAATGGACTTTAATTATTATTAAAATAGATTCAGAAAAATGTGTGAACTGGAAAAAATAATTTCAAAATGGGGATGTTGGACAATTGGTATAAATTAGATAATTTTTATAAAAATCCATAATAAACTCATTTTGAAGTGTAATGCTATTCGACCGGGGCTCGGGCCCAGTGTCAGCAGGCTGTGCCTAGCATGCCCATGATTGCAAAAGTAAAAGGTGATTTTTTTTTATTCGAGATCCCTTAATAATTCAAAAAAAAATTTAATTATTAACAATGGAGTCTGTGATGGATATAGACAGAAGTGCGTGCAATGCAAAGAGCGCAAAGGTTAACCTAACCTACCTAATCATTCGGCATTTTTAATCTGAAACAAATATAATACTTGGAAATCTGAAAACACCGAATTTATTTTCTATTTCATCAACGTTGTTTTAAATAATAATAATAATAATAATAATAATAATAATAATAATAAATACATTCAGAACTTCTATCTCTTAAAAACTTTGAATTTACGTTAAAAAAAATTTATACACATGCTAAATAACGTTCATTTTTACGTTGAAAATCAAACACTTAAATAAGTTTTTAATTACAATTTAATTTTATTCGTCTACATTCTACAACCTCTCTGAAAACCGTGAAAAAGTCTGCGGAGTGAACAAGCCAAATTTGCCAGACACACCTTCATTATTCATGAAGGTGTCCAATCAGACCTTCAATGCCCAAATCGTGGGTCCGTTACATCAGTGTTACGACATCTGATTGGCACACACGTATGCCACAGACACGCCCAGTTACATTAACATCCAATCAACAATTTTAAGGGACTGCCACAGTCGGAAATCAGTGCATATAAAAGAAAGTATTTTCAGCTGGAACTCACAGCAGTTATTTTACTAGCGAATAATCACACATACCCTCCGTCATGGACACCGCCAACCAGTCACAACATTAACTTTACAGTTTACTGGAGTTATATGAAGAAGGGTGCCGTAACGCCGGTGCTACAATTAGTCTTTTTAACGAATCCGATCGGGACGGATTATTTTCAGAGCAAACCGTTCCTGACATCTGCACTGACGCTACGTTTGATCCAGCGGAAGACTCTACAGTAGAAATGTGAGTATAAATTTTTATGTACCCGCATTTCTATTTTATTTTTTTGTGTCCTATATTTAGTCGCGAACTTGTTATTTATTTTAATGTTCCTGAGGATGTCATTAGGCGAAAGCTCTTGAGCACCATTCTGTTTCCTTCATGGTTATTTCATCACACACATATATACATACATATATATATATAATATATATATATATATATATATATGGTGTTTATAAAGTCCCTATTTATTTCGTTGAATTAACGGGTTTTTTTTTTGTTGCAGAACCCTATGAAAATGAATGTACAAGAATGGGTGATGGTGGTGACACTTCGGATTAAAGGAAAAAAATGCAAAGAAATTAGAGAGCGTTTTGAAAGAACATTTCACAAGCCAAGTCCTACAAACAAGACAATTCGTGACTTGTTTAATAAATTTAAAAGAACGGGATTTGTACATGATGGATCAAGATCTGGACGTCCAAGTGTCTCTGAGCATGCTGTAAATGCTGTACGTAATGTTATCGATGAACATCCAAGCATGTCAATTCGCACCACATCACGTAGACTAGGGATGCCGAAATCAACTGTCCACAAAATTTTGAAATCGACGCTAAAAAAGAGAAGTTATCACATTCAGGTGCTTCATGACTTGTATGAAGAGGATTATCCAAAGCGAAGCGCAATGTGTGCCGATCTTGTTGAATACATTCACAATGAAAATTTAATGGACCACTTTCTCTTCGGTGATGAAGCAACTTTCCACACGTGTGGAAAGATTAATCGCCATAACTGCCGCATATGGACTTATGAAAAGCTAGTTGATTTCTATCAATGGGAACGAGATTCTCTTAAAGTTACTCTCTGGTTGGGTATGACCAAATCTAAGATTTACAGGCCCTTTTTCTTTGCTTCGGAGTTGGCCTGGAAATACTAAAAAATACAAGATCTTGTATGCGCAGCAAAATGGGAGGGAAATTGCTATGTACGCTCCGGGTGCAGGTGTCTAGTTCCGTTGTCGATTCGTTGAGAAACAGCCTCACCGCGCACTGGGACGACTTCGATGTCAGAAACACCGAAGTACTCTCCTTCAGGCTGTACGTCGATGAAAAGGTCGGTGTCTTGGGTCCATATCGGTAAATGCAGGGCCCGGTATAAGGTCATCTGACTCTCGATGGCCTTTAGTGGAAGGAGAACAATTATGCGGATCGTCTCCTCATTCGTCCTAACCAGAGTGGTCCTTGCTAATGCCAAGTATTTGGGCAGCGTAACTGAAGACACTGTATATGGTAATAGCCTTCCTACCTTTGTTTCCACCTCTTTTAATAATTTCAAACAGAAGGTCGAGTCAAATAGATACGTCATCAGATGTCCACTGTAGGCTCCGAGAAGCGCGGCCTTAAGCCTACTAATCCTGACGTTAACATCCTCTGTGAACGAATTCAAGGATTGGGCCAATACCTGCAAAAATGTGATATACGAGTCTTCCTGCAGACGCTTCCTGAAGTAGGCTATGATACTCTTTTGGAAAGAATCGAGATTATCTCGAAGTTCGGTGACGTATCTCCTGAAAGCAGATACATCATATATATGGTGATATTAATGAGCGTTAAATGGTGGTTCGATGCCGCAGCAATGTCTTCCTGGTTCCTCTCGATCATTTGCACGTGTTGTAGCAATTTTTTCCACAGTGGCGTCCCTAGGTACTCCAAAGACTTTGTGTAAGAAGTCCCCACAGCATTGATCAACCCCTGTCGCTGCGATCGTCAACGTCCTAACTGGGTAGAATGTCAAAGAAGGTGCAGATCTCCTTACTGGCCTCATCCAGTTGGTCGTAGAGATTATCGACTGTCCTCCGAATAAGATGCAGTTCTGATACGAGCCGATTATTGTCCTTTAGTTCCCCATACGATCGCAACGCATGGTCACACTCGATCTACAGTAATTCCATTTTTTCAGGAGAGCGCGCAAGTCTTCCAAGTAGGGGGTAACGCTCATTCTAATTGAGAACACGTAGGTTGGTCCACTAGGGATGAGCGTTCCTTGCCTGGCGTAGAACACTCCATTCGCGTCTATTCCTTGAAATCCTGCAACTTCGTGTCGTGTCAACAGCAGAAGGAATAGCAACATCACCTATGAACTCCCTCTACCTACCATTGCATATCCTCTATGGTACTTTGATTATGTTTAATCTCATCGATCTTACTAATTTTATTAATATTAATTTATTTATCTTGTTAATTTTATTCATTCTCATTTTAATTTTAATTCATCTGTGGCATCCCATTTTTGTTTCCAAGTGACCCTTCCTATAACCTTATCCTTTCCAGCGGACCTTTCTGTGGTATGGAAGCTGTACGTGGATTATAGTCAAACGGTAGGACCTCATGGATGGACGGGTGTTCTTTTTACATACACTCTCCTTCAAATCATACACACCGACATACATATTATAATCTATGAACTAGTAAAAAGAAAGAAATACACCAACATCCGCACCTACACTAATATATATATATATATATATATATATATATAGAGAGAGAGAGAGAGAGAGAGAGAGAGAGAGAGAGAGAGAGAGAGAGAGATGGGACGTTGGCAAATATTCCTGAGGGTCTGTACTAACATCGTTATCTCCATATGCACACAGGTGCACACACACGTACATTCGCTTACTCACATGTGTTCCATACACACACATATATACAGGGCGTCCCAAAAAAATGTATACACACTTTAAATAATTATAAAGGCAGTGTTTATTAAAATACATTTCATTTTCAAAATGTAATAGAATCTACAGACATTATTTAATTGTTTTGTCAACGCCTGTTTTCAAACTGACGTCCGTTCTGGTCCAGGCACTGCTGATAACGCGAAGCAATGGAATCGCAAACATCACGAAACATTTCGTTTGGTATTTGTGTGCATTCTCGTTCAATGGCTGCTCTCAATTCAGCGACTGTTGCAGGTTTTATAGCGTAGACTTTGTCTTTTAAGTATCCCCATAAAAAAGTCTAGTGGTGTGAGGTCTGGTGAACGCGGAGGGTATTCTACGAAACCCCTTCGTCCAATCCACATCCACATCGTGCCAAGTACCACTCGCAATACTCCACTCTTCGGTCCGGATCATCTTCATTAATAGCATGGACTAATCTTGGAATGTAACTTTTCCATTGACAGCGCTTCAAAATGCGTTGGACAGACGATTCTGAAATTCCTACCTCACGACTCGCTTGCCGCACAGATTTTCTTGGACTTTGGTGATACGTTTCCAGTACTCTTTCTTGCTTTGTGGGGCTTGTCGATGTCCGTGGTCTTCCGGAATGCTTCTTGTGGACATTCTGAACAGTTCCATCGGCTTCAAACTTATCTCTAATTCGAGTGATGGTAAGTCGCGTTGGTGGATCTGTTTGAAACTCCCTCCTAAACTGTCTTTGCACTTCAACTGCGTTTTCACACTTCCAGTAGCATTTTAGAATGAATTTCCTTTGTTCAAAGCTTAGTCTGACTGCCATTATTAATTCTAATGGGTTTAACTTGGAAAGAAAGAAACATCAATTGAGCTATCAGCTGTTAAAGTGTGTATACATTTTTTTGGGACGCCCTGTATACACATACATACACATACACATGCATAAACAATACATGCATATATACCCACATGCATATATACCTATATATATAAGCAGCCCTTTAAGTACTCATGTATTCTCACACCGACACACACACACGGAGTCATGTGCATACACACACACACATACAGACCACCGTCCTATACCAGACCTTTAATTTAGAAGGCAGATCTTCTGCTTTTTCTCTTCATCTCCCTCTGACTAGATACCTACCAGAGCTACCGTACGCTCCAATTTATTAGTTACCAAACTATTTATTAGTACATTAAATACTAAAATGTGAAATATAATCTCTACAATACAAATCAACCAATTTGTTATTTGTGATTCCCCCCTTGCTTCAGGAAACATAACGCAATCTATTTCTTTCGTCCTGACCGGATGTGCAATGCCGAAACAAGTTTGCTTATCGATAACTCTCTGTTGATAAGCTGCTAGCTTTCACGGATGACTCTAATTTGAGCAATACAAATAAAAAATATGTCAAATATATAATATAAAAAATATAAAATAAATATATAAAAATAGTATCTTATGCATATCACGTCCCGTTAGAAACGCATGATATAAATAATACATCCTGTAAGTCATTGAATAATGTTAAGAATCGATTAGTAATAATAATAATAATAATAATAATAATAACAACAATGATAATAATCATAATAATACTACTACTAATAATAATAATAATAATACTGATAATAAGTAAGATAATAACTAATAAGAATAATACTGATAATAAGTAAGATAATAACTAATAAGAATAATACTAATAATGACAATAATAATCATAATAATAGTTAGAATGATAATAGCAATAATTATAATAATACCAACATTACCAGACCATGTATTAATACTAATACTAATACCAATACTAATATCAATACCAATTCTGATGTTGACACTAATATTTCAGGCTAAATAAGGTGTAACGCCCGAATATAAGTTGAGGAATTATTATAAAGAATCATGCTTCGCATTGCGTTCACTCTATGGAAATAGCAGTATAGTAAAATCGGTATATTAATTGTGATGCTCCACCTCATTGTCGAAAGTACTCATGTACACTATTTGAAAATGTGAAATGATATATACAAATGACGTTATCGCCTTTTCATGTTTCCTATATCGAGACACTCGCTAAACGAGCACTTCCCTAATTATTTAAAAAATGTGCGCGCTCCTTCGTCAGGCCGCAAGAGTTGGGTTTCTGCGAGTGTTTCCTCTCTATGAAACCCATCAATTCTAACGTTCCGAAAAGATCGGGTGCATTCCTCAAAAATAAATATGGAAGAAATCTCGCATATATCAGCCTCGACACTGCTATAGTCAAATCCGTATCCTAAGGTGTAGGGTAAGAACTAAGATCCGCATCCACCGGACCCTTAGATCGCAACGCGTAGCGTGATGGCGTTATGACAGAGCGCTTGTGACTATTACCCGGTGTGGGTGGATCCACATTCACCGGACCCTTAGAACGCAAAGCGTAGCGTGATAGCGTTACGACCGGGCGCTTGGGACCGTTACACGGTGTAGGGTCCTCCTTTATCTTCGGATCTTTGCACATCGGATTTATGGGAGGCAGACTTGGCTGAAGGGTTGGTCAGTCTGTGATTTCCGGTGATTCGTCTAACGTGAGAGGAAGCGTGTCGAATCTCCTTATTGTCTGACGTCTCTCCTCTGGTTGCCCTTGCCTCAGGGGAGAGAATAGGTGGTTCTGATGATCTTCAAACTGTGGACATGGTCTTTGTCTGGTCAGTTCTTTAATGATGTGATCTAGCTTACCTTCCACCGTTTTCATTTCCGAGGGCCGACCGTGAGCCCTTTTCGTTACCACATTTTCCGCCGTTCTGTCGATCAAAGGTGGTGGCCTGTCGACATGAGCTGAATAATCCTTCGTCTGACGAGGATGCTCCTGTCCCGCATTCGAAGGACATTCTTTTACCGCTGGTTCGGCGCCCTTTTCCGCCGATTCGTCGGTGTCTTCGTCGGGTCTATGGTCATGTTCGTGATCCTCCTTTTGTGCAGTACTGCCCTCCTCGGGCACTGAACCACCATTTTTCATGGTCTTCACATTATTGATGTGGACTCGCCTTTCCTTTCCTGTTTCCAGGTGTTTTGTAAGGAAGACATAGAGGTTAAACTTCCTAATGATTACGTAAGGCCCATCATAGACCTGCTGTAAGGCCTTCGGCACATCTGGGGTGGGTACCCTCCTTACGTACACTCTCTCCCCTATCTGAGGCGTTCTCAATTTCATGTGATTATACCTCTCGCTCATCTCCTTCCTCTTCTTCACCAGTTCCTTCCTTACCGCCTCGTAGGCGTCCTGTATCATTTTCAAATGGCGCCAATTATAATGGTCGTCATTTTGATGGTAGCAATCGATAGCATTTATGTTATCAAAATCCTCCTTATTGGGCTCCCTCCCAAAGAAAAGGAAGAAGGGTTTAACGCCTGCGGAGGAATGTTTCACCGTGTTATGCAAATATTGGACTAAGGGCAAATATTCGTCCCAATAACGGGTCGAATGGTCCTCTGTCAGAGTCGTGAGGACATTCTTGATGGTAAAGTTTAATCGTTCCACTTGACCTTGGCTCTGGGGCCTATAGGGGGTGCCCCAATGCATAGCAATCCTGTGAGCCTTGGCCAGACGGTCACTAAGCTCGTTCTTGAACTCGGTGCCATTGTCTGTCTTTAAATGTTGCATTTTCACATAAGTATAAATATACTTTCCAAAAATGCATTTGGCCACTGAGCTAGCCTTTTTATCCCTTAGGGCATATAAATGGACATATTTTGACAACGAGTCTTCGACAACTAAGATGTAGGCGGAAAGGGTTTCCGGCCCAATCAGATCTGTGTACACGATTTCAAGGGGTTTGGAGGCTATCTCCACCTCTCCCAAGGGGGATCTCCGGGGATGAACGTTTTTAAATTTATTACATGCTTCGCAGCACTTTACAAAGTAATACAGGGGTTAGACAAAATAATATGAACACCCGCCGATTTCACCGGTTATCTTTACGGACTGCTCAGACACAAAGTAAACGGTCAAATGACTGGCAAACCTATTTAAATGCGTAACAGAGAGTGTATACGTCATGTTATAACCCTCACGTTGTTTTTACAGATCTGAGTGAATTATGAATTAGCAGTTATGAAAGACCTGTCAGACTTCCAAAGAGGGCAAATTGTCGGAGCGCGGATGGCTGGTGCATCGGTGACGAAAACCGCTCAGATGTTCAATGTATCCAGAGGAACTGTCTCTATCATCATGTCTGCATACCAAAACCATGGAAAGACAAGCACCGACAAATGCAATAGTGGACGCAAGAAGAAGCTGTGTGATCGAGAACACCGGGTGCTAAAGCGCATTGTGACAAAGAACCATAAGACCACAGCTCCAAAAGTGACTGCAGAGCTTAACCAGCATCTTGCAAGCCCGGTATCGACCAGAACTGTACGTCGCGAGCTCCATGGAGCTAGATACCATGGGAGGGCTGCAATTGCCAAACCCTTCCTTTCGCACATCAACATTGAGCGGCGCAGAAAATGGCGTAATGACCATAAGAATTGGTCAATGGACCGGTGGAAGAATGTAGTCTACTCCGATGAATCCTCCTTTACGCTATTTCCATGTTCCGGTCGAGTTTACGTCTGGAGACAGCCTAAAGATGCTTATGACCCCGACTGCCTGACCCCAAACGTAAGCATGGAGGCGGATCTGATGGTTTGGGCAGCAATATCTGGAATACTCTTGCCCAGCTGTAGTACTGCATGGTAGGGTTAACGCCCAGGTCTATCTGTCATATATGGTGACCAGGTCCATCCCATGGTCCAAACACGTTTCCCAATGGCGGCGCCGTCTTTCAGGATGATAATGCACCAATCCATACGCCTGGGTCGTAAAAAACTGGTTTGAAGAGCATGTTAGTGAAGTAGAACGCTTGGATGGCCTCCACAATCCCGGATCTTAACATTATCGAGCACTCTGAGTGTCAGTTGGAGCAGCAGGTCAGAAGCCGATTCCCACCGCCGGCGTCTTTGGAGGAACTGGAGCAGGGTTTGCTCGAAGAATGGCTCAGGATTCCTCTAGCCACTGTCCAAAAGCTGTATGAATCAATTCCCCGACGCATTGCAGCTGTTATTGCCGCTAAAGGAGGACCAACTCCATATTAAGAATAAAAACCGCCATTTATCAAGGTGTTCATATTATTTTGTCCAACCCCTGTATGTATCACCCAACATGTTTGGCCAATACGCGAATTTCTGCAGCTGGTCGTAGGTTTTCGTACTACCAAAGTGTCCGCCCATAAGAGAATCATGGGCTTTCCTGAGGGCTCCCCTCTGCAAAGATTTAGAGGGTAAAAAATAACGGAAACTATATTTCCCTTTCTTTCCTTCTCTGTTCACAGCATATAAAATATCGCCAATAACCGTAAATTGTATTTGCTCTTTCTTTTTAGGACTTCGGTTCTCCCGTAGCTCTTTAATCGTGCACTGGCATCCTTCGTCTTCTTGCTTTGCCCTTCTGATCTCCTCTTCCGAGAGACGCCAACCCTTTTGTCCAGCTTCATCTAATACTCGTTCCAAGAAGGGACTCAATTTATCCTCTCCTTGGTCCATCGCTCCCCGTCGGGTAATTGCCAATACAGGAGCAGCGTTGTCGTATTCTAACAATGCCATAAACCATTTAGTGAGCCTCTTAGACGTTTGTTTAACCACTAAACCAATTAAAGGTTTATGGTCAATTCGTATAATGACTTTCGCTCCTAATATCATAGGTCTGTAGTGATTCAGGGCCAGAACAATTCTCAGTCCCTCTCTTTCGATGGTGGAATACTTCCTTTGGGTGTCGTTAAAACCCTTGCTGAAGAATTCAATAGGCTGTTCGATTCCATGTTGTTCTTGCATAAGTACAGCCCCACATGCCTTGTCCGAGGCATCATGTTCTCCAGACCATTGGAAGGTGGCACCCTTCCTTGTTAATTCATCGATCGCCGCCAATATCTTAGCGGCCGAGATATGTATGCTCTATAATAGCTCACAAGACTCAACAGGGATTGTACCTCCGTAACGGTCTTTGGAGGCTGCTAGGCTCGTATGGCTGTTACTTTGCTTTCGTTAGGTGACATACCTTCGCCGGTAATGTCGTGTCCCAAGAATGTAACTTTAGTCTGGGAAAATTTAGATTTTTGGAGCTTGAATTTAAGATTATTCCTCTCCAATAGCCTCGGCACATCTTCCAGATTCCTAAGATACTCTTCCTCAGATTTTCCGACTATCAGAATGTCATCAATAAACACAAACACTTTTTTCCCGATCATATCATTAAATAACTCAGCCATAATTGAGCAGAACACATTTGGAGCCATTTTCAGTCCAAACGGCAAAACCTTATAAACATAACTCGCATAATTAGAAGAAAATGCGGTTAATTCATGCGACCTCTCACTAAGGGCCACTTGGTGGTGCCCCATCACAAGATCCACCGTCGTGAAGTATATTTGACCTCCGAGTTGCCTAAAGATGGTATATAAATCTGGCAGTTTAAATCAGGTCGGGAGGTCTTTATAATCCGGTTTATATTCCGATAGTCAATGACCATCCGAAACTTATTTTTTTTGTTTTACCAATAGAAGAGGACTGTTATACTGGCTATTACGCCGTTCGATGAAGCCTCTCTTTTCTAAATCCTCTATCTGTATGTTAACTTCCGCGTGGTACTGCAGGGGCAGACGATATTGCCGAGTATATACCGGAGTTAATACCGGACCATGGTTTTCCTCTAGTTCAATATCAAGCTCATAGTCCTTTAACAATCCCAGATCGTCGCCTTCCACGAAGACTGAGTCTACTCTCTCCAACAACAGTTCCTCCAATGACCTCCTTTTCCCGTCATCCAAATTCGGATAATTCCGGATGTAATCTCTTATTTGTCTTTCCTTTTCCTCGGATGATATCTTTATCTCACTAAAATCATATGTCATCTCCATGGAGTAATCCACCTCACATAAGTCATTCTGATACAATTCTCTTTCGGCAGCTAAGATATCATTCAGTTCCTCTTCCGGAATATAATACAATTCCTCTCGTCGCTCCACATTACATATCAGACGCTTGGAAGCCATACACAGAGTGGCTGACTCACAATCGCAATATACATTAACAGCTCACCTGTGAGGTGGAGGTCTTCGCAACTCACCTTCACTTTACTGCCTCGTGAGGTATTTCGCATAATTACATTAACCTCACCTTTCTCATCTACACAAGTCAGCTGAGATTGAATTTCCACTTCGAGGAGAACGCAACTGTCAGCAATTATTAAGGTAGCCCCTTCCGGTAGCTCGAAAAGGTACACTCGCACAGCTATCCGGTGCAATACCGACCGCTTTATTTTTAAGATAAATAGGAATACTGTTGCAATTCAAGGAATTGGTGGTATGACCTCGTTTATACGTCCTCAGTGCGTGTGAGGTCACTGAGACTTGCGAATGACCTATAAATATTGTAAATCTTCCTCGTTTCGGAGTCAGGCTAACCTCATGCCTTAACAAAATCAGCTCCCAAAATGACACTAATGCGCACCGGTAATGAGGAAGTGACATATGCCGTTAAGCCATTGGGTTTATCTTGGGAGCTCACATTTATATCAAGCCTCCCATACATAGGTACAGACTGATTACTGACAGCCGTACAGTCTATGTTCGAGCTCTTCACTTCACTTTGTAAGCCTAATTCATCGACAAATTTAGAACTAATAAGACAGACATCTGAACCGGAATCTAACAGGATTAGCGGGTCCATATGCCCTACCTGTCCTCTAATGATGGGTATGACCAAGTGTTGAGGAGTGTCAGGTTTCCTAGTAACCCAAATCACTCACTTTTGAACTCATATCATTTTTTTCCACTTCACTCCTGCATGTAACAAATTTAACACTGAACTCCCTACTTTGCTACTCACCGTGCTTACAGGTATATCCATTTTCTCACTCAGCAAATGCATTATTTCCGTAAGCTTACACTCCAGCTCAGACCTATCATCAAAATCCACTCTTTCTTTACACTTTCCTCCATACAACTGTATATTTTCCTCACACTTTTGCTCGGGTAACTGTTTATCGATGCTCATTACTGTTATCACCGGTTCACACAGTACGTCACATCCTCTGACATCATTAGTTCGCTGTGGACACCAAACCTATTTCATTCTCGTCTCGTCTTACTTCTCTTGTTTCTTTTATTTCATTTACCCCATTTATTTACTTAGGTTCATTTATTTCATTTATTTCATTTGCAGTCCCATTCCCGTTTTCGCTGGGACTAATTTCCGATTCTTCCCAATCCATGTCCAATTCATCACTCGAATAACTTATTTCTACATTCAATTTTAGAAGCGTTGATACCCTAATCGCAATTTCGCATTCGTCTGTGTCCTCGCAATCCTCAACTCTCTGCACGCAATCCGCAAACGCAGCACTCGTGACGTCACTCTCTTTGCAGACGACATTTTTACATCTTTTCGCGTTCATTAATTTGCGCTCTTCACTCACACCTATTTCACTTTCACCCTCACCTTTGCACATTCCCGATGATTCCCTTAATGTCGACTGTTCTTGTTCAGACGATTGTCTTCCTATTCGTTTTTTTTACTTTTTATCCATTCGGTCGCTCTTTCCTTCATCCCGGTGGGGATCACCTGCAGCTTCGAACTGGACCCTCCTGTCACAATCTGTTGATGGTCTCCTATCCCTATCCTGAGGGGAGGGGGAAGGCTCTCGGTAAGGGCTCAAACTTCGGTATAGGCTTGGGGCCCGATAATCGATAATATCGTTGCCGATCTCTATCACGGTTCTCGGGACCGTTTCCACGCGACCGATAGTACTCGTTTTCTCTCCAAGGAAAGGAGAAGCGAGACCCATAATAAGGGCTGGAGCCCATTCTATACTCTCCATCTCGTCGTCTCTCTGGAGTATAGGGCCTATAGTCTCGATCATGTCTTCGATGGTATTCCTCGTGGCGGCACCGTAGGTAATAATCATCATACCGGTCTCGTCGATGGTAGTCATCATCGCGGAATCGCCTGCCGTACGGCGACTCTTCCCGGTCGCGCCTTGTTCCGGAAGCTTCCGAGCGGGATCCTTTATCTCTCTTCTTTCCGACTCTGAGCTTGTCGGACTCTCTCCCGCCTTACCTGCGTCGGCAGGTTTTGGTTTGTCGTCAATCTTCCGTAAATGTGCCACTAACGGGCAATCCTTGACCATGTGCCCAATCTCGCGGCACACGAAACATTGACTCCCTCCTTTTCCTCTTAGGCTGACAGCAGCCAAGGTAGAGGTCATGCCCTCCGTGTCTATACCAAAACTTGGAGTCGCGTAGCCGTAACCCAGAGAAGGCGTATAATCATGTCCTACGGAGGGGTGTGATTCGTAAATCCTCCGATCGGCTCTAAGCCTTTTTATTATATATATATATATATATCTATATCTTCCCCATAATCATCGTACTCGTGCCACAAGTGATTTGGCACGGCAATTAACAGAATCTTATGAGTCGAGAACAAGACATCGAGATGCTGCAACAACTAGGACCCATCTTTTTTTTTTTTAGACGTTCCAGTTCACGCCTCATTCTGTTGACAAAAGATGGGAAAGCCTCCCCTGGCCTTTTGATCTCATTTTCGATTAGTACCAGCCTTTCTGATATTTCAACTCGACTGTTCTTACAATGCATGTCTGCATCCCGATCAAGGAATGTCGCCCAAACCTGTGTTCGGGACGCCAGGTCACTGAACACCTTGCCTTGAGAGGTATCTCTCCTTACAGAGCTATTTGAAGTCTGATGACCTTCCTCACCGCTCATGCGGATCTGATCCGACCTTATGTCTATGGGGGATAAGGGTCCGTCCAGGGGGAATTCCCAATCGGCGTTTGAATTTTTTAACGCGGCTAAAAGGAATGGGTCAATGGATCCAAGAGTGGGATCGGGTTGTGAATCGAACAATGAGAAATTATGAGCAGAGGATGTACAAAGAGGGAACAAGGGAACTTTCAGGTTAAGAAGACACTGTGAAGGTGGAGAGTTATGACGGGATTCGCGATCCCTTTCAGGGACCTGACTTGTGTTCGTCGGCAATGGGGAAACTTTGCGTTTACCCTTCGCCGCCTCAACTAAACGAGAGTCGCTCACCTGATTTTTGCGTCTCGTCGTAGGCGGACCCGAAGCTTCTGCGCTGCGTGTTCTCGAGGCCACTCCTTTGGGATGAGAAACGGGTTGCCTGGGTGATGTTTATTTGGGTAGCATCCACGCTGGTCGTAGTCGAATAACTGCATCCTATTCGGGGATGAGGAAGCGTCGTTTAGAGGTTCCTCCTGGGCTATGAAGACGGGAAGACAGGCGGTAGGAGCCCGTACTGTCTGTTAGTCCTTCCACTGGAGTCTTTGGTAAATGTGAACAGAACTCAGCGGTAAGAGGTATATTCTCTGGGGGGGCCAAATATTTTATAATTTGGGTCGTCTCCGATGTTAGCGACACCACGTGGGTTCTTTTCTTCATTCGGTTGGGGGGAGGTACCTCGATGGATTTGATACTTAAGGGAGTAAGTCGTAGGGATGAACGATGAGTGAGAGCTTACTACAAGTTTATTGGATGATAAATGGGAGTGAATGAACCGGCCTGACGGCGACGGGATATGCGTAAAGCACGGGTAAGTTTGAGTAATCGGATCATCCAGGGCGCGCCTAGTCCCAGACTTATATAGCCTCAATTGTAACGCATGCGCATTGGACTCGTATCTATAAGGTCGAGCGTCCTCTGCTACTTACTGGACAAAAGGGGTGGTTATTATATAACATATACATGTGTGTGTATATATTTATATATATATTATATATATATATATGGAAGTATATGTTATAGGCAAAGAGCGGGAATCATATTAAATATTACAATAATTAAGAATCTTTTGAAAGTGTTAATTATTTTTATAAAATCCATAATAATCACATATCCTTTCTCCTTAAAGGACCGATGAGGAACTAAATCGTGTTATAGAATCTTTTCGTGATAGTTATCAAGAAACGCAGGTCGCGGACAGTGATCTAAATAGGGAGGTCGAAGTAATACAGCACACCCGATCCAAGGAATGCCAGGTCGTCGGGGAACTAATGTAAGCTTTTTTTTTCTTTTTCTTGTGTTTTGGGTAAGAACAAGACGCAGTGTATTTTCATCAATTTATTAAATGGTAGAATCATAAAGAATTAAAATAACAGGTGTACTCATTTTACGCAATACTGTTGCAATTACTCAAGTTACAATTATATATATATATATATATATATATATATATATATATAATATATATACATATATTCACGCGTAAAACATCATAAAATACATCGAGTACGGACAAACGGAAAACGTTCTTTATCTGCCTGCATACCAACTCATCATTCCGCTCAGTGTGACACGGGTCGAATAATTTTAAAAAATTTATAAATTCCTTTCCACGTGCCATGTGTAATAGAAATGAAAGGCAGTACATGCCGCAAGTATTACTAAAGTATCCGTGGAATCGGTAAGGATTCCAGCCAATTTCAGGGATATGCATCTGTTCGAGAAATTTTACAATAATAGAGTCGCTCCAAGGATGAGTCCCCATCGAGTTAATGTAGTACATTCTTTTCCTATTTTTAAAGTAGATAGCTATCCAATGAATCCCTTCGCCACCAATAACATCTGTGTTCACGATAAGTGCGCCGCACTCTCTCGTAGTTGGTAATTTCAATGTTTCTTTCTTCGCAAACACACCGATAAATTTGGAGCGTGATTCGGTCACTATTCATTACTCCCTGGAGTGTATTCGCATCCATTTTAAAAGTCAGTGACTACACTCCTGAATCTGTCATTTTCTATTAGGGCCTGTGATTCGAGGTATACTAGTACACTAACAGGGGCGTCTATCGGCTTGACTGAAATGTTTCCACTCTACTGTGGACTTAAGTGTGTATTTACACTAGCAGATAAGTTGGGAGTGATGTCAAACGGATAAAGGTTAAATTGCTTGATGAATTCTTTCTGCGTTACACCAATTCCTAACTCATCACAGGCACCAGCGATATGGGCAAGATTCTATAAGCTCTCGAGCAAAGCGGGAACGCAGCGTCTGACGAATAATCGGTCTCCATTGTTTCCCCTCCCCCAACGCTATCCCATTAACGAATAAAGTTATATTTTTAAGGTCGAAATTCTCAAATTTAAAGCGTTCTTTTTATATTTCCAACTCACAGAAGCGTGGTCCTGCATGCCAATTAATAACCTCTTAGGTAGAGCTCCCAGGATGATGTTTTCTATCTGTTTCGATGTCAACCCTGCGGCCACCGTGTATAGTTTGATTTGTACTCTGTTAATTGGATATTTTACTGTGGCATGAAGTAAAAATTTTTTTAGTTTCTAACTGTTTAGGCAAACTTAGTTTCACTCGATGTATGCGAAGGTATGTTTCCATAATATGAATCACAACTGGCTTTGCGCTTTCTTCTTGATCAACATCCAGATTTAAACAGATCTTAGGATTCGTGCGAGTGAGTTTTAATTTCATTTCGACCCCATTCACAAGCAGCTTCTCCTGGAATGTGAAGTCTGTATGCAGGCGCCCAAAACATTCGTATATCTTCTTTTTAGAATTTGTAAATCTGTCCTTTATACTGCTTTCGTCTTTAGCCTGATAATAGCCCTCGGCAGTTAAAAAGGTATCCTTCGTTTCTTTTGAAAAGTTGAGGACATTTTCCAGATAGGCTCGCAGGTGATAATAACCTGTTCTTGCAGAGATGTTGACCTGATTTAAATACACATCACACTGGCTGAATATGTAGTGTAGAAAGTTTGTTTCGGGAAATACAACGTATTTATCATCACAATCCGTTCCATCTGAATTTACTGTATGTAGTTTAGCGTAAATGTGCACACAGCTTGGATCAAAAAGTAAGGGCCTGAGCTGGGTATCACGAATTCTATAGGAGCACTCGGGGAACTAATTGCGTTTAACGGGTTAATCGTAATAAAGTCACTGTGCTCAATAGAAACTTGCGATGGGGGCATGTCAAAGAGAGACAGGTCCGATTTACAAAATTGTGAACTACACGGATGGATGAAACGTGCCATGACGAGCCAGAAATAGTACCACCTCTCTCGGCAAGTAGTAAGCAACCTATGATTTATGAGAGTAAGTGCTTAGCTTATATCATTTAAAAAAATTATCAACCATACGTTTCACTCGCTTAGAGCACTTCTTTTTTTATATTCTTTTACGTTTAACGCCACGTGCTGGTAACCCCTTCTTCTTCTTCAGGACAGCCCTCTTCTTCTGCATCCAAGTACGTCACCAGTCCTGAATACGTGGATGCCGAATTAGAAAAAATCAACAGTATTGGAAGTGATCTGTGCTGCCCACCTGCATTTATGAAATCTTGTCTTAACAAGGCAAAACGAACCTTCTATCGCGCGAATAATAACCCTCGCATTTTGTCAAAGAATATTTTGGTACGTCCATTTTTCCCAGGCTTTTTAGGCATTACTAATGTACTTAAACTTTTGAATATTAATGTAGTATTTTCATATAACAATATTGTGAAAAATATCATAGTAAAAAATAGCCCTACCAATAATTCAGGCAGTATCTATAAAAGTGATTGTAAACAGTGTGATTCCTTTTACGTTGGTCATACGGGAGAGGATTTTCACACACGTGTAAAACAGCATCAATATTCCGTTAGAACGGGACAGTCGTTCAGTATCCTTTTCGTCCATTTGTCAGAGTTATCCCATTGTATTGATTGGAATAATGCTTCAATTTTGTTTCACTCTAGCAACATTGTTAATAGAAATATTCTTGAGTCTGCTATTATTCAACTTACAAATAATTTTAACATGAGCCAGAGTCTTTTCTTATTTGATCCTGTTGTTTTGAATTCGTTCAGAACGGATTTAGACAAGAAGGGCAAAGTGCTGAAACTTTGGTAGTTTTCCCTTATAAATTTGTATGTTCCTCTTACAATTTTTATTATTCAATTTATATTTATTTATTTATTTTTTTTGTGAACTATATATAATTCAAGCATTATCTATAAAATTGGTTGTAAACAAGCCGCTTGATCTTGTTGTTTTGAATTCGTTCAGAACGGATTATTATTTTGTTTTCCCTATATATAGTCTCGAACTTTTTATTTACTTCAGTGTTTCTGAGGATGTCATTAGACGAAAACGCTTGAGCACCATTCTGTGTTTCCTTTCCTTCGCGGTTCTTTTCATCATAAATATTTTTCACGTGTTACTTTCGTGAAATAATTGAATGCCCGGTTAGGGCAACTGAATGCCCGAATAGATTCATTCAATGCCAGGTTAGGTTAATTGTACGTCCTTGACGACTGGTTGGGTTAAGCCATGATAGTTTCGTTAATTTTAACGAAAATATCACGACTTAACCTAACCAATCGTCAAGGACGTGCAGTTGACTTAATCGGGCAGTCAATTAACTTAACCTGGCATTCAATAATCTTACCGTCGGAGGCCGACGCCACATAGCCTATGTTCTTATATGTATATATGCTAGAGCTCCGCCCATTTTATCTTTTATGACGTTTATGATGGCATTATCTTTCAACCAATCCGGAATACAGAGGCCTCCAGCGGCCTCAGATTCCTCGAAGGCCGACGCCACATAGCTTATCTTTTTCCCCGGCCTCATTTACCCCTACTCCCCAAGTCTCATCCAAATCTGGCAAGTGGTTTGGCCGGCCATAAGAAACAAAGAAAGAAACTTCGCAGGCAGTTCGACCGTCACAATTTTTAGTATAGATATAAGTAATTTATGATATAAATAAAGCCCACGAAATTTATAACGTAATAAATCCTCTTCCGTTGGTTAATAAGCATTAATTTAATATATTCATTAATAAAAGTTAAAAAAAGAAGCTCCATCTAATAGTGCAAGAAATATAGAATACCATAACAAAAGGGAAATTTCTAATGTTTTCCTAAGTAAAAAGCTGTTCTTTGAAGTTTGGCGAATTGAAGCATTTTACCTTCTCTTTATCGTCAAGAAATGTTTCGAGAATGCTTTGTTCACATAGATCCTATTTCATATATTATTAATCCTTATTTGTTTGTTTTTGTGAAAGAATGTGACTACAGTATTTACAAAATTTAAATACTACCTTGATTTCATATGCTATGAAATTCTTATCCAGGAAGTTATACTTATCAAAAGGTAGTTTTTCATCGTATTTCCCTTTTGTAAATCGCTCCATATAGCTAAGTGTACACTAATTAAATTATAATCATACCTTTTTTTTTGGGGGGGGACTTTATAAAACGTAAAATAATTGTAAGAATATTTACAGATGCTGAGGGCAAATACACCGTGATATTTGATTTAAAATTAATGGTTTTTATTAAGAAAGCCATGAAACTTTAATAGTATGACTGACAAAGAGCTAGCTACTGAATCGTCCGTGATTTTTCACTTTTGACGTTGTAAGCCTAAATATTATTTTGAAGTTGCACTGACTTACTCGAGCATCATTAACACGTTTTACGTAAGGGCAGACTAAATATTTGGGATCACCTGAAGATCAGGGCCCTCAGCATTCTTTAGTTAGCCCTAAAAGGCTAACTAACGAAAATATCACGACCTAACCTAATCAATCGTTAGGTCAACTGTACGCCCTTGAAGATTGGTTAGGTTAGGTCGTGATATTTTCGTTAGTTAGCCTTATAAAGCTAACTAAAGAAGGCTCGGGGCCCTGATCTTTAGGTGATCCAATATTTGAAATAAACATTCATTTTCAATAGCAGAACCACACAAAATTTCTCAAAACATCTTTTTCATTGTTAATAAAGCCATTAAGGAAAATGAAAAAGTTATACTCTTCCGATTTCTTTTATATGATAAATGTTTACTGACTTATATCAGAGAAACGTTTTTACTTAAAATTAAATCTTATTCTAATAAAAGTTTAAGACTGTTTTAAATTATTTTTTAAATTGTGTTTTTAGACACACACACACACACACACACACACACACACACACACACATATATATATATATATATATATATATATATAGGTGCTCTTCCAATATGTGCTCTACCGCGAAATTTACATTCCAATACGTGATCTACCTTAGATCGTTAGTTAGCCTTATAAGGCTAACGAACGAAAATATCACGACTTAACCTAACCAATCGTCAAGGGCGTATAGTTGACCTAACGATTGGTTAGGTTAAGTCATGATATTTTCGTTAGTTAGCCTTATAAGGCTAGTTTCACGGTAGAGCATGTATTGGAATATGGTAGATCACAGTTTCGCGGTAGAGCACATATTGGAAGAGCACCTATATATATATATATATATATATATATATATATATATATATATATATATATATATATATATATATATATATATATATATACAGGGTGGGCCGTAAGTTTCCATACATAGGAAAAATTAAACGTTTGTTTTTATGTTTCAGATACCCTAAGAATATGCGTTTGACGTAAGATCTTGTTTACTGATGAAGCAAATTTTTACGTCAATGGAGAGGTTAATCGGCAAAACATACGTTATTGGAGTAATGCTAACCCTAACTGGCTGAGTCCGACGAAGATACAAGGTGCCGGTAAAGTGATGGTGTGGGCCGGGATATGGGGTGACAGAATTATTGTACCAATTTTTGTCAGTGGAAATCTTAATGCCGAAAGGTATCTTAACATGTTGCAAGAAGAGATTTTCCCATCCCTGCTAAACGAGGAAGGTAACTTCCCAGTTTACTTCCAGCAAGATGGAGCTCCACCTCATTATGGTCTTCACGTGCGTCGGTATTTGGATCAGCAGTTTCCGGATGCTTGGATTGGTCGGCGTGGTCCTGTGGAGTGGCCTCCCAGATCCCCAGATCTCACCCCCTTGATTTCTATCTTTGGGGGCACTTGAAGGCCATGGTGTATCAGGAAAAGATACGAGACATAAATCATCTAAAGGAACGTATCACCAACGCCATTACAAGCATAACGTCAACTGTGCTAATGCGTGTTCATCAACAGTGGGGAACACGTATTGAAATGTGTTTTCAAAACAATGGCAACCATGTAGAGCATATTATATAAATAAAAATGGTTGTCCATAAAAAAATGTTTATTTTTCCTATGTATGGAAACTTACGGCCCACCCTGTATATATATATATATATATGTTACGCAGCAAAGAGAGTTATACAAGTAAAGAAGAAATGTTGCATGAAATTATGTAAATTTTTATACTTTTTAAAGACTATAAATAAATTAATTAAAATATTTAAAACTAACTTCACTGTCGACATGACCTCCAACATTACGAAACTACGTTGCTGCAAGCATCCAACTTTTGCAGCATTGCGGTGTTGAGAATAGAGAGACCGCACGTACATATAAACATGCCTTGTTAGGTTTTGTCCTGCAGCATCATTGGTTTGATGAGTTCTTCAAATGACAGTGAGCGACGTGCCGTAATTAACAAGGATTTTCCATTTGTAGTTTTATTTATTTGTTCAAGTTGATGCAAATATTATCGCCGAATAAAATAGCTTCAAATTTCACTCTCTAATAATAGCATATTTGCTATTATCATAATTCCTTTTTACTTTGAATGTTAAATTTTCCTCGCTAATTCTCATAATTCTTAAATTACATCACGGAATACGAAATGCCGTTTAAGTTTTTAAAGTTATAGAGTCATCGTCAAATATATACTGTATATATGAGGCGTCGCGAGTACGAGGGGCGAACTCGCCAAACCAGTTTTGAGATAGCTGTGTTTAAACTTTGTGACTATTGTGTACGAGAGGCACATTGCGCAAATACACCATTGAAAATAACTACATTTTCAGCGTATGAGGAGGGTATTTGGCTATACCAAGTCTGTGATCGGGGGAGGTTGAACTACTCATTCGTGGAACAGTCGCAAAATTGTCAACATGGCGAGTTCACCACTCATATTCGCGATGCCTCATACATATATACAGGGTGTTCCAAAAGTCGTGCCCAAAATATACAACATGATATTAGCCTTTGGGCAGGACTTCTGGGACTCTCTCTCTCTCTCTCTCTCTCCTCTCTCTCTCTCTCTATCTCATTCTCCTCACTATATATATATATATATATATATAATATATATATATATATATATATATTAGTACTTAAAGAAACAATATCTAAATACATTGACAGTAATTCAACTATTTATAGCTGTTTCCTAGCTATAAGTAAGGCATATGATAGGGTGAACCACAATATTTTATTTGAAAAACTAGAAGACAGGAGGGTTCCCATGTACATATTAAACGTATTGAAATTTTGGTATTCCCACCAATCTTTCACCGTCAGGTGGGGCAATGTACTATCCGAGTGTTTTGGCTCCTCTTGCCGGGTGAGACAAGGCTCCTTGCTCTCCCCTATGCTGTCTAATGTGTATATTGACGGATTAATTGCTTCACTTAATGAGGCAACAGTGGGATGTTGTATAGATAACAAAAGGATAAACAACTTAGTTTATGCCGATGATATGGTGTTAATAAGTCCCTCTGTAATCAGCCAGCTTATATAAGGTTTAAAATGAATGGTGAAGTAATTGAGGAAGTACAAGAGTTTAAGTATTTGGGTCAAACTATTACCAGCTCTTTGAATGATGACTCGGATATAAGAAAACAATCTCGAAGCCTGTGTGCTGAAACGAATATGACCATAAGGAACTTTCATTTTGTACAAGTGAAGCTAAAGACACTCTCTTTCGTACTTTCTGCAGTAATATATACGGACAGCAACTCCCGGTGAATTATAAAAAAGGTTGTGGCAGAACTCTAAATTTGCTGCACAACAGGTCTTTTAGACTCTTACATAAATTACCCCCTGAGATGCTCAGCTTCGCAAATGTTTGCTACCCGCAATGTCCTGAGCTTCCCGGAGGTAACAAGACGTGCTCAATACAGTCTAATGCAAAGAATTAAAAAATCAACCAACCCTATTATCCAAGCTATCCATGAGTCCTGCCATTTATCCTCTAAGCTATGGAATTATTGGTACGAAAACGTCTGTCTGTAGCTCCACTTAACTTCGACATTACAGTATTATTTCTAATGAATTGTATATATTTCTCTCCTTAGTATATAAACTGTCATTGTATTAATAATATTTGTCATATGGACTATAGTCTGCCAATAAACCTTCTCATTTTCATTTTCATTTCTATATATATATATATATATATATATATATATATGCTGAATAAAACCAGGAAGGGAAAAGAACACAAAGTGGTGCTCATTTTTTTTCCCTTCGTGGTTTTATTCATCATAAATATTTTTCACCACGTGTCACTTTCGTGAAATAATTTTCATATATACTGTATATATATATATATATATATATATTGGACCTAGTTTTAGCCGTTGAGGTGATAATGATTTAATTGTATGCAATGATTAATTGATGCAATGACTGATTGCTTATTAATGAAAGGCTGGGTTAATAATTTATATTGTTATACAGTATCACCGATTGGAATAAATGGTTATTTGATTAGGCCCACCATACTATTGGAAGTGACCGAAATGGCAGCGAGGTCACCAGCTTGGTTTAACACCCAAGCAAATTAATATTAAGGTTATAAAAGACACCTTATAGTTTGTTTTGTATTTATTATGAAAATAAAGCCGTTATTTATTCACTGTGATATAACAAAGAATTGACAGTAATTAATTGACAGTTTTACGTTATGCTTATGACATAGACTTAGCTAATAAGATGAAATGTTAATAGCTTAATTGACACGTAATAAGTAATGTAAACGTTGATGGTATGTAAATGGCATGCGACATGGAACATTGAATGGGCCTAGTAAATGATATAAAGAATGCACGTGCGTTTGGTACATTGAATGGAAAACATGACACTGATTAAGTAGGCTGAATGATTGCATAGATGCACATAGAATAATTGATGCGGCCTAATAATAATGGATTGAAATGCTTGCACAAATATCATTTATATATAAGAACATTATGTGATGTTAAATGATTACGTCAAGAGAATATTTAGTTAACACACAAATATATGAATTGAACATAATGACGGATGATACGCGGAATTACGGTATTGAAATGACACTTGAATTGGATGACAGGCCTACTGCGTTCTTTCACGAGAGTCAGTTGGAACGCTTAAATACACACTTTGGGAGTATAGCCTACCGTTCGGCGGTAGGCTAATGTAGGCTTCACAAGAGTACTTAGAATAGGAGGTACTTATCTTAGGACGATGTAAACTCTTGAAGGCGGATTGAAGAAAGATCTATTACCGAAAACTCGAGTTGTCGTTGTCCGTTAAGCCTCTTGAGATGATGGATGTAGGCTTCGTTCGGAAGCCTGAGGTGATGTTACTTCTCGAGGTGCAGGCTGGCCTTATGATCTTGCAGGCGTAGGTCTGAGGTGCTGAATATATCTCGAGGAATGTAGAGAAACTTGAAGGCTTGATGATAAATCTTAGGCCTTGAAGGAAGCAGCAGGCCGAAGCCGGAAGGCGGTTGAAGAGATGATATCGTACAGAGTAGTCTAACGAAATGGAAGTGCTAACGAAGTGAGAAGGAGTGAGAGTGGGTGCTCGCTTTTATACGTAGTTCCTGTGACGTAGGACTTCGCACCAAATCTTAAGACGCTTTGTGCGCGCGTCCTTTAGTTGATAAGGGTTTGCGTTCGCGCCCTTTGGGAAGACAAGACGTTCATTGTTCTGAATCCGTGTCCACGTGTGTCTTCCAAGACTCTTTGATGATAGCGTGGAAGCAAAATATTTCTGTCTATTTGCTGGTCTATTTCTTGTCGATCCGCTACATATATATATATATATATATATATATATATATATAGATAGATAGATATATATATATACACATATATATAACAAAAAGTATTAGGAAACTCGAACCAGTATTTCATTAGCTGCAATGAAATGTGTGTTTTGGGGTTGCTTAATCTCCTTTGCAGCATCTAAGGTCATATGATGGAGGAGACCTACAGCTTTACCTACGGGTCGGTACATCATCTGGACAAAGACAATGGTCACCCATCCAACTACTACCGAGATCGAACGTCGCTTAACTTTGCTGATCTAGCTCGAAGCAATGTTACGACGTGGCCACGACGTATAGCCAAGCTTCGATGAACGAATACCAGTGAAAGTGGGTAAGGATTACTTTCGAATTCACAGTCATTCCCATGGTTGTTCACTGTTCGACGGTGAGGCTGATCGAATGAGTACTGATTTAACTTAACCTAACCTAACTTAATCCAGGACTGAAATGGGATATCTGCAACGATAAAATTGGGCATGCATGAAGTAGAAAGAGGCTGTGTGAATACAAGTATAAAACTACGACTCTCTATTGAAACTTTAGGGATGATGTCTTTGTTATGAGTTGTATTATATATATATATATATATATATATATATATGAAAATTATTTCACGAAAGTACACGTGAAAAATATTTATGATGAATAAAACCACTAAGAAAGGAAACACAAAATGGTGCTCAAGCGCTTTCGTCTAATGACATACTCCAGGAACACTGAAGTACATAAAAGGGTTACAGCCTATATATAGGTTACAGAAGAAAAAAAATAAATAACATACATATATACATACATACATACATATATATATATATATATTATATATATATATATATATATATATATGCAATAAACGGAAAGTAAAAATAAAAATTAAAAATTAAAGGATTATCAGAGAGGCATACAGATTTGTAAGAAAATATCGATTTTTAGCACAAGATCAAATGAATTATAAAAATACAAATTTATACTGGAACTCTGCCCGGGTTTTAACACTCTGCCTTTTATGGTCAAGTTTCGATATATATAAAAATAAAATGAAAATTAAAAGTTAATAAAGTAGCATACAAGTTTACCAAAGATTTAGCGTTCTACCCTTCTTATCTAAATCTGTTTTGAAGGAATTCAAACAACAGGATCGAGTTGAAAAAGACCTTTGCTTATGTTGAAGTTATTTGAAAGTTGGATAATGGCAGACTCAAGAATATTTCTATTAACAATGTTGCTAGAGTGGAATAAAACTGAAGCATTATTCCAATCAATACAGTGGGATAACTCTGACAAATGGACAAAAAGGGCACTGGACAACTGTCCCGTTCTAACGGAATATTGATGCTGTTTTATACGTGTGTGCAAATCCTTTCCCGTCTGACCTATGTAAAAGGAATCACATTGTTTACAACCAATTTTATAGATAATGCCTGAATTATTGGTAGGGCTATTTTTTACTATGATATTTTTTCACAATATTGTTAATGAAAATATTACATTAATATCCAAAAGTTTAAGTACATTAGCAATGGCTAAAAAGCCCGGGAAAAATGGAAGTACTAAAATATTTTTTGACAAAGTACGAGTGTTATTATTGACACGATAGAAAGTTCGTTTTGCCTTGTTGAGACAAGATTCCATAAACGCAGATGGATAACACAGATCACTTCCAATACCGTTGATTTTTTCCAATTCGGCATCGATGTATTCCGGACTGGCGATCCTAAGGGCGCGGAGAAACATTGATGAAAAAATGGCCTTCTTAGTCGGGGTGTCATGTCCCGAGTAAAAGTGTACGTAGGACAAATTGTTTGTTGTTTTCCGATAGATACTAAACTTAAAACCTGGGCTTTCCCTATGTACACGCACATCCAAAAATGGGATTGAATTGTCTTGTTCCACTTTTAAAGTAAACTTAATGGAGGGGACTTGATCATTTAACTGAAGGAGGAAGTTATCCAGGTCACGATTCATGGGCCAGATACACAAAATATCGTCGACGTACCGCAACCATGGGATGCCAACCCCCAGGATTCTCGGAATGTAAGTAATTTCGAAAAACTCCATATAAATATTGGAGAGGAGGGGCGATAAGGGGTTTCCCATGGCCATCCCAAAAACGTGTTGATAATACTCGTTATTGAAAGTGAATTTACAGTCTTTGATGCAAAGCTTAATAAGTTCCAAAACAATGTGTGAAGGTAGTGGCAGGTCATACTTATGTAATTCTTGGGAAAGGCTTTGCACACACGTATAAAACAGCATCAATATTCCGTTAGAACGGGACAGTTGTCCAGTGCCCTTTTTGTCCATTTGGCAGAGTTATCCCACTGTATTGATTGGAATAATGCTTCAGTTTTATTCCAATCTAGCAACATTGTTAATAGAAATATTCTTGAGTCTGCCATTATCCAACTTTCAAATAACTTCAACATAAGCAAAGGTCTTTTTCAACTCGATCCTGTTGTTTTGAATTCCTTCAAAACAGATTTAGATAAGAAGGGTAGAACACTAAATCTTTGGTAAACTTGTATGCTACTTTATTAACTTTTAATTTTCATTTTATTTTTATATATATCGAAACTTGACCATAAAAGGCAGTGTTAAAACCCGGGAGGAGTTTCAGTATAAATTTGTATTTTTATAATTCATTTGATCTTGTGCTAAAAATCGATATTTTTCCTTACAAATCTGTATGCCTCTCTGATAATCCTTTAATTTTTAATTTTTATTTTTACTTCTCCGTTTATTGCATATATATATATATATATATATATATATATATAAAGGGCGTCCCAAAAAATAAAAATGTGTATACACACTTTAAATAATTATAAAGTCAGTGTTTATTAAAATACATTTCATTTTCAAAATGTAATAGAATCTACAGACATTATTTAATTGTTTTGTCAACGCCTGTTTTCAAACCGACGTCCGTTCTGGTCCAGGCACTGCTGATAACGCGAAGCAGTGGAATCGCAAACATCACGAAACATTTCGTTTGGTATTTGTGTGCATTCTCGTTCAATGGCTGCTCTCAATTCAGCGACTGTTGCAGGTTTTATAGCGTAGACTTTGTCTTTTAAGTATCCCCATAAAAAAAGTCTAGTGGTGTGAGGTCTGGTGAACGCGGAGGGTATTCTACGAAACCCCTTCGTCCAATCCACATCCACATCGTGCCAAGTACCACTCGCAATACTCCACTCTTCGGTCCGGATCATCTTCATTAATAGGCTGGACTAATCTTGGAATGTAACTTTTCCATTGACAGCGCTTCAAAATGCGTTGGACAGACGATTCTGAAATTCCTACCTCACGACTCGCTTGCCGCACAGATTTTCTTGGACTTTGGTGATACGTTTCCAGTACTCTTTCTTGCTTTGTGGGGCTTGTCGATGTCCGTGGTCTTCCGGAACGCTTCTTGTGGACATTCTGAACAGTTCCATCGGCTTCAAACTTATCTCTAATTCGAGTGATGGTAAGTCGCGTTGGTGGATCTGTTTGAAACTCCCTCCTAAGCTGTCTTTGCACTTCAACTGCGTTTTCACACTTCCAGTAGCATTTTAGAATGAATTTCCTTTGTTCAAAGCTTAGTCTGACTGCCATTATTAATTCTAATGGGTTTAACTTGGAAAGAAAGAAACATCAATTGAGCTATCAGCTGTTAAAGTGTGTATACATTTTTTTGGGACGCCCTGTATATATATATATATATATATATATATATATATATTATATATATATATATGTATATGTATGTTATTTTTTTTTTTTTCTTTCTGTAACCTATATATAGGCTGTAACCCTTTTATGTACTTCAGTGTTCCTGAGGATGTCATTAGACGAAAGCGCTTGAGCACCATTTTGTGTTTCCTTTCCTTCGTGGTTTTATTCATCATATATATATATATATATATATATATATATGGAAGAAATTTTCAATATCACCAGGAAATTTTATTTCATATGTTTCTTAATCATTTCATGGGCCTTCCACTCAAACTTGGGCAGTTTTCGCCTTGATTCTAATGAGTTTAAGATAAACTTTTGATGGTTGTCATATCCTATTCTTTCCTGACATGCCTTTGTTACTAGGTTCACTGCACTTTCCACACTTTGACTGTGGCATGGAAAAGAAGTTATCTCCAGTGGCTTACATCGAGCCTGTAGTAGCTCATCGTCGCTAAAATTGTTTAGCAGCGGTGGAGGAGTAATGATCTCTTTTTACCAATCGATCATCTCGGTGTAGTCAGTAGATTGGAAATTGAGGGGTCGAGGCAACTCAAAGTTTCTGGTACCTAAAAATCCTGTTCTTGAAAGGATGATTTTCTGAATAGCTTGCTCCCTAATTTCTAGTCTCTTGTCAGTTACCATTGATATGAGTATATTTTCTGGGTGGACAAAGTAGGCGTTATTCTTTAATACTGGTTCTATGATTGATCTATATTGTTCATCTAAATTTCGAAGCAAGCACATTAAATGCCAAAAGTTATATGCACCATCAGTTGCATTAGGATGAGATTTTATCCAAAAACCACCCTGGAGCATAGAACTGCATAATAATCTTGACTATATCTTGAAGGTTTTTATCGGGATTTGGCGTTGAGATATATAATCGAAGGACCCTGTTGGCTAGAGTTAGCCAGCGAGCATGGTCAATGGTACCTGGGGATCGAGTGGACAGATCTTGAGAAGTGTCGGACAGATCTTGAGAAGTGTCTCCAGTTTGCACTGCCAGACACATATCATAGAGATATCTTTGATCACTGCTTAGCTCCTTCACAACATTTGCTGGAATTTCTTTAATGTTTCCCTTTACGCGAGAATATCTGACTACCTCCAATTTTGTTAAATCTGTTTTCAGTTTATTCCCAATTGAACCCACAAAAGTATATGAACCTGTTGTTTTACCATCAATGGCTTTGTAGACGTGTATAAAAGGCAGCTCATTCAAATACAAGAGGCACACCAACCACTGCACTGGTCTGTTAAGATGAATTTCAACCAATTTTAGGGCTCCACCAATTTTTCCTGTATTTACAGGAGTACCATCACACAGTAAAGCTTTGATAGTATCTGTGCTGTTCGAGTCTGTAATAATAGTTATCAACTCTTCTGCTATGCAGCGAGCAGTTCCATTAGCTGGTGTGACATGGTCTACATAGATGCTTCCAGATTCTTTCACATTAACATAGTGTTCTTCTTCTATCTTTCCACTTTTAGTTAATGTGTTATCTTTCCTTCCATCAAATCCAAGGCACTCCATCTTCAGATTTTCGGATTTAGACCTAAAAGTAATTGTTTCACCCATGCGATTTCTTTCTCTTTCTAATTTCTTTCTGTCAAGCATGTTGGTGTGGCTAAGGATCCCCATATCTTTTAAAGCTGCATTGACTATTGCAGCTGCAGCTCTACAACTTACACGATAACGATTTGCTGTTAAAACTAGGTTTTTATAGGAGTGCCTGTTCTAAATATTCTCACTCAATTCTAAATCGGCCTCATAATCTACATCCTGACTCTCTGAATCTACATCCATGTCTTCTTCGGTATTTTCTATAAATTCCGATGGTAAAACATTGGTGGCTTCAGTCATTTTTTCTTGTGCTTTTAGTTGACGGTTTTGTGTTCTTGGGCTCTTGCTAAAGATCTCTTCTTTGTTGAACTAGCTAGCGATCAATTGGTCCTAACTGATTTTTTCTTTGTTTTTGACCAACAAAGGACTCCCATTCTGCCATTGGTATTTTATCCTTACACCTGCAAGATTTCTTATCAATTCCCTTATCATAGCATTCACAAGAAGATATATCAAACACTTCACCATACTGAGCAAATTTTAAGGCAAAACTTTCATTTCTTCGATGTAACGGCACCTTGTTCACTTTTAAGGCTTCTTCTATTGGTCGACTGATTTTAAGATAGATGCCTTTGGTGTTAATTGTAGGAAAAGAAAATTTCATCCAAATGTCTTCAATATCTTTTACAACAACCCTGTAACAATTATTAGCAGTTGCTGATCCTTTTGATTTAGCTTCACGACGGGCACAAAAAGGTAGTCTCACAACATCTGCTTTTGAAGGAGTCATGGCTGCTGGGAATTCCGTAGGATATCCAAGCGCTGCATTTGAGGTCTTGCTTCTAGTAGTCATAGTTTATATTCAGAATTAAAATCAAATTATATGTAATTTATAATTTATGATAATTCAAATTATAATTAAAGCAAATACAAATTATTTCTATTTATCTGAAAAATTATTTCTATTTATCTGAAACATAAAAATATCAAGCATTAAACAAACAACTTACCATGTAACATATAACAACATTAAACATATACAAATATGAAGGTCAAAAAGGGAGGAGGGGCATGTGATAGGGGTAGTAGGGTAGCACATGCTTGATTTTTTAATATTTTGTTAAAGTGATAAAAAAACATTCTCACATAGTGTACTTTTTAAGAAATAACATTTTTCTCATTTAAATACATGCAAATATGAGGGTAAAAAAGGGGGAGGAGTATGTGCTAGGGGTAGCAGGGGTAGCACATGCTTGATATTTTAATATTTTGTTAAGATGATAAAATGAAAGTTTAAGTACATTAGCAATGCCTAAAAAGCCTGGGAAAAATGGAGGTACTAAAATATTCTTTGACAAAGTGCGAGGATTATTATTCACGCGATAAAAGGTTTGTTTTGCCTTGTTAAGACAAGATTCCATAAACGCAGGTGGGTAGCAGAGATCGAATGTTGCAAAGTTATCGATTTTTGAAAATTTATTTTTCAAATATCTTTACTGAGAGTAGTAATAATTTTTACAATGGGGGAGGGCCTATGCCCCATATGCCCCCACCTTATGTACGCCACTGTATATAATGCATTCCCTGACGAGGTGTACTTCTGAATACACGAAAAACCTTGGAATTATTCTTCTTTTTCTTTGTGGATTTGCATCATTCATTCATTTCACGTGTATAATTGTGAAATTCATCCCATACACACACACACACACACACACACACACACACATATATATATATATATATATATATATATATATATATATATATATATATATATATATACACTGTACTACTGAAATGATCTACTATTTCGAAGTGTGAGTTACACCTATTTTTATATAATGACTTTTCTTGACGGTAAATTCAACATCCTTATATGACTGAGAGAAAAAGAGTTTTTATGGGAGAATGTGGTCAAATGTTAAATGTAGTGAATGAAGTTAAATTCCTCGAGTAAAGAAAATGCTATATAAATAAGAAGACACTGAAATTCTTTAATCAAAATCAACGGTTCAACCTCGATACGTTTGCATGAACGTATCTCACTTCACTGTTAACTCATGCAGACAGAAAAATAACTTGTAAGAATAAAAATTCCCACCGTTTACTTTGCCAACGAAGACTCTCTAATATTATAGTCAAACTGTTTAATCGTGTTACGTAATAATGATTTGCTTCTCATATAAAGTTGCGGAAATAAATTCGTCGAATTTTTTTTTTAAAAGCCCTCAAAATTTTTAATTTTTAATTTCATTCTTTCCTGCAAAAATAAAAACAAAATAAAAATTAAAATTACTAATCAGTAATTTTTAAGACTTTTTTATGCCCCCCCCCCTATGTACGCCACTGTATATAATGCATTCCCTGACGAGGTGTACTTCTGAATACACGAAAAACCTTGGAATTATTCTTCTTTTTCTTTGTGGATTTGCATCATTCATTCATTTCACGTGTATAATTGTGAAATTCATCCCATACACACACACACACACTCACACACACACACACACACATATATATATATATATATATATATATATATATTATATATATACACATATATATATATATATATACACTGTACTACTGAAATGATCTACTATTTCGAAGTGTGAGTTACACCTATTTTTATATAATGACTTTTCTTGACGGTAAATTCAACATCCTTATATGACTGAGAGAAAAAGAGTTTTTATGGGAGAATGTGGTCAAATGTTAATGTAGTGAATGAAGTTAAATTCCTCGAGTAAAGAAAATGCTATATAAATAAGAAGACACTGAAATTCTTTAATCAAAATCACCGGTTCAACCTCGATACGTTTGCATGAACGTATCTCACTTCACTGTTAACTCATGCAGACAGAAAAATAACTTGTAAGAATAAAAATTCCCACCGTTTACTTTGCCAACGAAGACTCTCTAATATTATAGTCAAACTGTTTAATCGTGTTACGTAATAATGATTTGCTTCTCATATAAAGTTGCGGAAATAAATTCGTCGAATTTTTTTTTTAAAAGCCCTCAAAATTTTTAATTTCATTCTTTCCTGCAAAAATAAAAACAAAATAAAAATTAAAATTACTAATCAGTAATTTTTAAGACTTTTTTAAATATTTTTTTATTTCATCGAATTTATATCTACAATTGTAAATTACTCGTATGTTCTAATGGGTAATGATTAATTATTTGTATGTATATATATATATAAGAAGAATTGTACAGAGTATTTCATTATATGTTGCAGTGATTACGGACATTTTCTACAACTGCTCAACAATATTTAATTTTTCACATATTTAAAAGAAAATACACGCTAGAATTATATTCAAGAATTTTTCTTAATTTTAAAATTTATTTTTCAAGATCTCTAATTTGCCACTTTCAAATTGTAATTATTTTATGCTAATCTTTCAATTTTCCTCTTTTGGAATTGAGAAATGAACGCAAAATTTTTCTTCAGTAAAAAAAGTTGATATTTTTTTTAATTCCCTTGAAAAGGAAGGTGCCCAAAGCAGCTGTTCTTAAAATTTATTGAATGAATTTATTCACAAGATATATTTTTTCTCTATTTCTTTATTTTCGTGTTATATTTTTCATAATTTATACAAAATACATAACAGCTGTTTTTTCTCACTTCCCTTTTATGAATTATTTCTTAGAACTTATAGGATGACTAAATGACCCGTTATTCAAACAGCTATAACTCGTATGAAGTAAAAATGAACATGTAACCGTTTAAACAAATGTGAGTACTATTATGCCTTTTAAGAGGAATTATCTTCTTATTTGAACCATTTTAAGTTGAACAAAAACTATGTTATTCAAGTCAGTAGATTACAGTCAGATATTCTCTCACTTAACGAACATACTTCCTATAGAGGGTATAACAACTGGAAAGTTGTTATACAGGCATGTAACCCTGCCATATGGACATATTTAAGTTTGTTTTGCTGATGCTTCAGTGCAGTGGTGGGCGCGGTACCAAAATTTGGGGGTGCGTTACGCGGTACTGCGGTACCTCAGCATGCCCAGTGCGTTACGCGGTACTGCGGTACTTTTTCAGGTCCCCCTGGTGCGTTCCGCGGTACTGCGGTACTGCGGTACTGCACACAAGAACAACACAAGCAATAGCACATATTTTCAGAAATTGCATATCGGCGATTTCGCACCTGAACTTTCTGCCATAATGGCTAAAAATCGATCTTTGTCACAGAAATGTAACACACGTGCAACCGGCTCAAAAGCAAGCACTGCACTGAGGCGTTGTGATAGGATGGCAACGTAACATGTTCTGAACGAAAACTTAACGTGTCTAGAGTTAGGCTGATGCAACACACGCAGCATTCGTCTTACTGTACTCCTGTAATAAGGTTTACTTCAAAAAAAGTGTTAATTTTTTGAAAAGTCGTGTTTGTCGGTACCGCGGAAAGTACCGCGGGAAATTTGAATGCGGTAGCGGTACTGCTGTACTTTCAGCGATCCTTTGCGGTACTGCGTTATGCGGTACCGGTTTGGTAGTGCGGTAGTACCGCAGTACCGCAGTACCGCAAAAAATACCGCAAGTGCCCAGCTTTGCTTCAGTGGACATTTTTTTCTATAATACTGCATCGAACTGGATATTAAAAACATGCCACTTGACATAGTACAGTAAATCCTGTCAAAGCTGACCTAACTGACAAGTTTTATGAAATTGCCTTGTTCCATGACCAGAGTACGCATTGCCAATATTGACAATGCATTGTATTTGCATCTCACTTATGTTGTTTACTAAAGTTATGAACTTTCACACGTTCATTTAGGATCATAAAAATAATTTCATAGTCCTGATGATTTGTATATTAATGCACATCATTGCATAAGTATGGTACACAAACTACAGTATATTTATGTAACGATACACATTTATAGATGAATTATCCTATCCAAGTACTGCAGTACTGAGCATTCGTTTTAATAACATAATAAGCTATAGAATCAAAGAAGAGAAAAGAAAGGAGAGATATGGGAAAGAGAGGAAGGGAGAAGAAAGTAAAAAATGTCCGCGAGCTTAACCATACGTGATCCGTTGGATGTCTGGGATTAAAGCGGACGTGCTCAATTAGGGAAACAAGCCCTCACTGTAGTTTTGGGTATGCGAACACCGCAAAGAGACGGGTAAACCCCCTAAAAAAAGTGACGACAGATGTCAACGGCGAAACAGGCCCACACCTCGCAGAGTGGAAGAGAAAAACTCTCTATTCCCTACGAGCCCACAGTGATAAATTTCTCTTATCTTCGTACAATCATAAAACGTGTCAAAGTCATTCATTCATTCCAAGAGTTTTAAAAGAAAACAACGAATTACTCTACAAAGCTTAGAAACTGCAGAATTGCATTGGTTGGACTACCCTACCTTAAATAGTTTCCTGCAGAATTACTATAGCATGTCTGAAAACTAAAAATTATGCAGAAACGCGTAATGCATGTTCCATCGTCACTTTCATGAAACATAAATAACATTAATTTATTTCTATCCATATTCATTGTGGAAAGTTGCATAATTTCTATCTGTCCTATGCTGTCCATTCTATTTGTTCAATTCAGTGTCTATTCCTTTTGTTGTTACTGTTCTAAAGGGAAGTTGAGAGAGAGAGAGAGAGAGAGAGAGAGAGAGAGAGAGAGAGAGAGAGAGATGAAAAGTAAAAAATGAAGAATAATTAAAATAAAAAAATACTATTTGCTCTTTATATTCAATGCAATAATCTCTATATATTATTACTTTTCAAATGAGGACTGCAAATTAAGTGTAAATACACCGAAAACGATGATGCCTCCGTAAGTTACTGTCAGTGTTGACGATTTATTTTGTTCCACCTAGATTTCAGAGCCATGCTGAAGAATACACATACATTATGTATTCATACCTACATTATAAAGAGAAATTAACATTATTATACAAAGATCATTATGTATTGTTTCAAATGAATGACTACAATTTGTTAATTATAAATAAATATCTACCTAGCAAAAGCGTTTATAAGTCCCGAAAACATTGAAAAGAAGTTCAACCAATTATTCGTAAAGTGAAGTAGCCAAAACCGCAAGTAATCTAAATAAAATTGTTGTAAAAAGCATTGAAATCCACCCAGTGATTCTTCATCATCATTATATTATAAAGTGAAAAATGATCTCGCGCATTTTGTGAACTATTTGACTTATAAATAACTCGAGAAAACGTTCCATTAATTCCCTACTACTTGCATTTTATTTGTTTCTCGCGTTTGTAAAATAAGTTATGTGCAACTCAACACTGATAACATTTCATGGTAGTATAAAGTCAGATAATTTTCCCTAATTAATTCAGATTATATAGATATTTTCACTCACACTTTAATAACTGTGTGTCTGTCCTCTATCCAGTTTGAGGAGCAGCTATTGATGATAGATTTAGGACCTGCCTTTCAAATAGACCGCCGTCAATATAGCTAATTAATTCTCTTCTTACGGATTACAGTTCCTCTCCAATTTAATAGATTATAGTTTGGACAAGTAATATCTGCCAGTCAGTTTGATATCATCATACATAAATTAGAGGCTTAAATGATATAGATTTGAATAAACGGAACAGACTTCCTTCAGGCTCATGAAAGCATCAGCTGTTCTTTGGGTTGTTTCCAATTAAATGGACTTTCGTTTTATGTAAATGTAAATCGAAGATCGTTTGATAAAACACACTGAATCTATCTCTTTCTACGATATAATATAGGGAGCAGTTGGCCGCGTTGCCTGTGAAAGAAATAGTTTACATAATGCATGTTTTGTTTCCATTGAAATAAACCTGAAAGGAGAATATACGATTTAAGTAACTTCGATGTCTAGTTATTATTTGAAATGAAGGGGTTAAAAATAACATGTATTGTGATTTTATGAAAACACTTGTCAGAAGATATTATTATTTTGGGTCGCGGAGATAAGTGTTTTTCTTCTACTGGATCGCGAGAAAAAAGTTTGAGAAACATTGGTTTACACTAGCCCGACGTGGGCAACGGGTCACTCAGGGGACCATTCTGAGTTCATTCCCATCTTGAAACGGACATGTTATGTGCCTTGAAAAGTGGACGCTCAATTCTGCCAGTTGAGGTTTAAGTTTTGGTTTTTGGCTAAAAATATAATAGTTACCCCTTTTTCTTTGATGCATTCAATCTGACGTGAAGGCAGCGAGTCTTTTGCTTATATTGAGGTTCCAAATGTAGCAGAGCTAGGCTGCTTTAAACCCTAGATCCATGTCCCAAAGCTGGATCCTGTCTGCTTTGCAGATAGCTGGTGAGGGAAGCTATATTTATGGGACCTCTTTGCAAGTGACCCGTTGCCCACGTCGGGCTAGCATCATGAAAAAGAAAAACTATGGTATTTGTCATTTAACATTGCTTATTCGGACTATAGTGGACTTAATTATTCCAGAAGAGTTCCTTGTTCCATGCACGGTCTGTGTGTATCATATATATATATATATATATATATATATATATAGTATATGGGATTGAACTCAGAATGGTCCCCTGAAGTTTTTTCATAATACGCACAGACCGTGCATGAAACAAGGAACTCGTTTGGGAGAATAAAATCCACTATAGTCCGAATAAGTAATGATAAATGACAAACACTATAGTTTTTTCTTTTTCATGATGTTAGCCCAATGTGGTGAGGGAAGTTATATTTTTGGGGCCTCTTTGCGAGTCACCCGTTGACCATGTCGGGCTAACATCATGAAAAACAAAAAACTATAGTGTTTGTCATTTACCATTACTTATTCGGACTATAGTGGATTTAATTTTCCTAGAAGAGTTCCTTGTTCCATGCATGGTCTGTGTATATATATATATATATGTTAACCCCTCCGTCTATGGCCCTGGGGTGGTTCGGAATCGATGGGGGTTCTGATTAGGAGGCAGCAACGGATATTTCTTCTATAACATTATAATTCTTTTCTCTCGCTTTATGGGGTCGGTAGTTGTTAATTCTTCTCTTTCTATAATACTCTGATACTTTCTCTGATACTAAAATTATCGACTTTTCTTTTATACTTATCGACTTTACTGACTAAGTTCTTCTGAAGAGAGCACGGCTCGAAGGGGAAAATAAAAAGTTTCTCTTACTGTAATTTACTTCTAAAAAATGTACAGGTAGTGCTCTGAATTTACAAGGGTAGAGGTTCGACCTCTTTCGACCATGGCTCAGGCCGGAATCTAAAAAAAGTTAAGGAGGCCAGGGGCCTCTGCCCCCTCCTCGCAGCGAGGCTGCTAACAAGGGAGTCGTAGCAGTGACCAAAGCGGAGAGCCGTAATGAAGTGCAGTTCATTTTACAAATACATGTATAATATAAGCCTAAATGGCGGGGGAAGGCAGTTGAAGGTTAAGTTTCCCCCCTTTTAAACACATGATCAGATGTTTGAAAGATTCCAAATAAAAATTTTAAAAAATAAAATTAAAAAACTAATTTGTATTTTTCGCCGAGTCTACATTTCTGAAGGCGATATAATTTCATAGTAGTACATAAGTACAATTTGAGTACATGACTGAGTACGTATTAATTTTGGTTCATTACAATTACGATTAAAATTACCAATTAATTCATATTCACTTATTGTTTAATTACACTTCCATTTAAAGTACATTCTTACATTATATATTAAATCATTACATTTAATTACAGTTTCAATGAAGTACATTACAAGTTATTATTAATTAGTTTCATTAAAGTACATTACGTTATATTAAATTAAAGTATTACAGTTAATTACAATTAAACAGTTACTATAACTTTGTTTTGTTTTTACAGTGTTTCATATTAATAGACAATTAAGATGTTAGAAATATAATACAAAGTACATGGGCACATACGGTATGGATTTATATACAACATAATATGTTATATTATGTTATATTATGTTATAAATTTGAATCGGAGCGAAAGGAGATTTTTATCTTAGAAGCGTTCGCTTCTGTCGTAGTGAGCGGAATTTGATCACTTACCTCAGCACTTATGAATATCTTGTGAGGGGTGAACGCACTTGAAAAAAAATAATACGAGAACGTATTTGCGCGTTTTCGAACGAATGCATAAAGTTTTGCGTTTCAGAGACTGACACGAGTAAAAATGAATATTTAATAAAATTTATATAGGGTAATGGTCAAGATAAGATATGGACGTATAGATGAATATGGTTGAATAATAATATTTATACTACATAACACCACAACATTATTATTAAAGAATTTACCATACATTGCATACGGAAGATGTCCATATACTAAGCACGTGATTTAGTGTACAAGGTATGGGAAACGTAAAGAGAATTAAGTTATTTTATGAAGTCATAGTGTATAAGTCATTATTAGAAAAGATGAATTAGAGAAATACAGTAATGAATAAAGAAGTACAAATCTAAATTATATCCAAAACTCGCTTAGGCGATTTTGGTTTCTCATGTAAAAATGAATATGGATTATTCATTGTTCATTTTTACATATATATATGAGGTGTTACAAAAAATGGGTTTTCAAAAATATTTATGTAAAAAGTTATTTCTGGGAACACCTTTTGGATAATCCTGTATATTACAAGAATAAACTTTATTAATAGGAAGTATGACGTGCATTGTCTTCCTCCTTGAAATGAAATTACTGTAAAATTCTCCCTGGCTCAGTGTTTATGCTTTGCGATGCATTATTGTCCTTAAAAAATAGGCTGTTGTCGCTTTTCTCTAATCTTAAAGAAAATATAAATTTTTGTCTTTTCTAATTGCTTTTTTTTATTGTTTTAAACTATTTTTACCCACTTTCTCATGCTTCTAATGAGGACGTTTAACACTTTTATGTCTTCGTTAGTTGAATCATTATTCGTTTATTGCGGTTATCACAAATTTTGGTACTTGTAAGTTATCTACCCCCCCCCCCCCCCACTACCAATTTTGACAGAATATTTTCGTTAAAACTAACGAAAATATCACGATTTAACCTAACCACTTATCAAGGGCGTACAGTTGATCTATTAGTAAATAGTAAGGATCAAGGGATCATGTCAAGAATAGCGAACCCAATTTTACCATGTCAAGAATAGCGAACCCAAAAATTCCCTTGTCAAGAATAGCGAACCCAAAAGTTCCCATGTCAAGAACAGCAAACCCAATATAAATATCATGTAAAGGAAAAAGTTAAACATATGTAATCTTCACTTTATTGATGAAAGAATAAATAAAACAATTTACTGAAATGAAAATGAACCGTATACTAATTTTAAAAAGGAAATTGAGTGGCAATTGCGTTACAGAAATTAATTAACCTGTTTACTTTATTTCTTTCCATCCACATGAACTGTTGTAAATAACCTGGAAGAAATTCGCGTTTGCCTCCTCGCATGTTGTTAATTTTAGCCTTATGTCTTCCCCAATACGATTCAATATGTTGTGTATGAACGCCTGTCTGTGGATTAACGAAGTGCAAAGAGTGGTTGACGGTTCTGTGCTGGTAATTTGGGTTATTGGCCAGATTTCTGTAGGCTCGCCATTCATCACTATGGATAATTGATCCATCTCTCACCACTTTTTCGATTATTGCCAAAAGTGTTTCTTGGTCTCCGTGTTCAACTACTTCCATATACCCAACTGCTGGTGAATAACTAGTATCTACTAGGCCAAACACCCAAACTTGACTTCTAGGGCCCCGCCCTCGATGGTGTTTTGGTTTATAGGAAAAACACGATTCATCAATTTGAACAATTACCCCAGGTCCGCCAAGTTGTATAGGATTAAGCTCAAAATGTCTTGTACACACCTCTCTGAAAAAGTTGTAGAAATCCACTATGGTCTGACGAGACTTATTTACAATTCGAGAAGTTTCCTGTTCACTCATTTCATTGCACCAACAATATATGACATGTATCCACTACTGAAGTTTAACTTTTGAATTAGCAAAAAATGAATCTTTTCTTATTGATAAATTTCGTTTGTATTTACAACAAGCTTTCACTTGGCACTTCTACACATAACCGTCTAGAGAGGCACTGCACTTTGTCCAATTCATCAATATAGAACACGATTCACATTTTAACTCGCGTCGAATAAGTGAATTTTGCTTCATCCAGTTAATCACTGGTAAAGTTTCTTCCCCAAGTAATGGCTGCACAACTTCTGTAAATGTAGATCTATCCATTTTGAAGGGTAAGGAATTAATGATTTAAGAATTGTTTGGGTTCTTCCACATAAGCTAACGTAGTCTCTATTGAGATTGGTAGTCCTATTATTGTAAAAATACTTATTTTATTTATTTGCATTTATAAATTTGTTTATATAATAAATATTAAAATATTACAATTTCTCTTATGTTACAACTAGCCTAAGACCCGCCCTTCGTGCGGGTCGCGGGTAGCAAAAATTAACCAAACTATCACGACTTAACCTAACCAATCGTCAAGGGCGTACAATTAACCTAAAAAAATAAATAAAAACAATAAATTTTTTTTTATTTATTTATTTTTATATATTAAGAGAAGAGGATTCTTTATACTGTACGGCATTGACGATTGGTTAGGTTAAGTCGTGCTAGTTTGGTTAAATAAAAAAAGACTAATATAAAAGCATTTAATACGTCCTTAACTAATTACTTAAAATTGGGAAACATAAACCTACCGTCTGAAGTTATGAAAACGTCCTTGAGGACTTCCCATGTCAAGAATAGCGAACCCAATTTTACCATGTCAAGAATAGCGAACCCAAAAATTCCCTTGTCAAGAATAGCGAACTCTGTAGGTGTTGGGTTCGCTATTCTTGACATGATCCGGATCAAGTAAAGATAAGCACCCCCAGCCTTCTTTAATTAGCCTTATAAGGCTAACTAACGAAAATATCACGACCTAACCTAACTAATCGTTAAGTCAACTGTACGCCCTTGACGATTGGTTAGGTTAGGTCGTGATATTTTCATTAGTTAGCCTTATAAGGCTAATTAAAGAAGGCTGGCGGTGCTTATCTTTACTTGATCCAATAGTAAATACTATTCCAGAAACAAACAATGTTATAATTAATAATAGATCAACTGTACGCCCTTGATAATTGGTTAGGTTAAATCGTGATATTTTCGTTAGTTTTAACGAAAATATTCTGTCAAAATTGACGGGGGGGAGGGGAGACAACCTAAAAGTACCCATTGTTTGTTTCTGGAATAGTATTTACTATTTACTAATAGATCAACTGTACGCCCTTGATAATTGGTTAGGCTAAGTCGTGATATTTTCGTTAGTTTTAACGAAAATATTTTGTCAAAATTGGTGGAGAAGAGATAACCTACAATACCCAAATTTGAATAGTATATTATATTACATCAATGTTTAAGCACCAATTTGGAATAACTATTTTGTAGAAAGCATTGAGTGACCCAGTGACTAATATTTCGCAACCCAATACTGGATACCCATACCGTACTTTGAAACCACTGGTTTAAACTATTGGCAGAGAAACTAAAATTTTCCTTGTCTGTAACGCTATGAAGCTTCATCGCGCGAAATTTAATGGAAATGCATATATTCTTATTTGCAACCACTTCATTTCCACAGTAATACAAAGAGTCAGCTTGAAGGAAATAATAAATTTCGGGCAAATTCAATATTCCTCATGCAATAACAGAAACCAGTTGATTTTGTGTCGTGCTTTCAAAGTTTGTGTTTGGAATCTTTTCAATCAGGAAAAATTTGTATTTCAACTTGTTTTTATCCGTTGCAATTTAAGCGACCGATCCATGATTGCCTGATCGTCTTTTCATTTCTTGTTTAATTTTTCCTGGAATTAACGCGTATGTCTCCATAACTGTTTGAAGACATAAGGTTATTTATGAAAATAACGCGAAAACAAATATCTTTTGTTGATTTATTGGTGAAAGAAAATGAACAACTCATAAAAGCCCAAATTCAGATTTTGTCTTGTTTTAAAAGGAAAGGATTTAAACCATCCTCGAACTGTGTGTGAAAAATGGCAGACTCTGTGATATGTACAATGATGTCAATGGAGTCCATCTCAATTATAATATAACAGAATGATTTTGAGACTCATTTCAAAAACAATCATGAACACTCATTTTAAGGGGCTACGTTGTGTCTACATCGGAACATCCCGTAAGATCAGTATGGTAATAAGGGATATTTGGGTCTGTTCAGCTACTAGTTGAATAAGTGACCTTCCACTGCGTTCAGATGTTGTAGTGACACGATGTTCGGATCCAACGTAAAACTGGGATTTTTGCCGTTACGAAGGAAATTAAAAATCTCGAATATTGTTCTTCATCAGTTAAATTTTTCTTGTAGCCTCTTTATTTTCCGTAATTCCTAACTAACCAAAATTGATGAAAACAAGAGCTTTATTTCCTTCATTCCTCCACGTTCAATAATACAAACTGCTTTCGAATTCCACAGATGCAACTCTTCAACAAAAATGTACGCAGTGCCAACGTTTTTTTTTCCAGTGCTATTACAGCAGATTCATAACTCTCATCTTCTTTTAAGCATTTAGTATATCGCTTTTTCCACTTAAAGAAATATATAAAACATCCTTTAGAAGTCATTCATAAAAAATGTCTGCGAACCCTCTCAAATAATAATAACAGACTAAGTTACAATTCATCAATGTTTAAAGCGCAATCACCCACAACCAAATTCATCATCATTGTAACACTAGCCCAGTAGTATAGTGGCAAAATGTATGAGTGCAATTGCATTGCAATACTGCACAATGTTATGTAATGTTGCAAGAGTGCCACACCCCACACCCCTTTGTTGCAAAACCTCTTTGGAGGGGAAGGTGGGAGTGCCTCACCCCCCAAAGGGGCATACCTAACCTAATAGGCCTCTTTGGGGGAGAAAGGGGCGCCTCACCCCCCAAAGGGGCAGAAAGAGACAGCAAGAGAAGAAGAGAGAAAGGAAGAGAGGACACAGAGGTCCTTGCTCGGCTGATTGCCGAGCTCATATGGGGTTCTTCAGCCACCCGCCGCTACTTATAGGCCCCTAATCAGCCAGTTGGCTGCTGAGCTGCCAGAGAGCGTCATGTATTTAATTATTATTCAGCCATTTGGCTGCTGAGTTGCCAGATTCATTATTTATTTTAAATAAGCATATGTCAATCAGCCAGCAGGCGCCACGGCCAGTCGGCTGCCGAGTTGTCAGATAACGCCATGTGTTTAATTATTATTATTCAGCCATTTGGCTGCTGAGTTGCCAGATAACGCCATGTGTTTAATTATCATTCAGCCATTTGGCTGCTGAGTTACCAGATAACACCATGTATTTTATTTAAAGCGTATATTACAGTTGGTTGAGCTGTCAGCCACGTTACTTATCTAATAGCTAAAATAACAATTAATTAATTATTCTGTTTTAGAAACAAATGATATAAACGTGTTCAAGGAATAAATAAAAACCATTACAACGTTCTGTTTGTTTATTAATTAATGTTTATACAATGGGGTGTATATATGATCAAATAATAGAATGGAAAATATATAATCATACAAAGCATAGCATTAACCAAATATTAGAAAAATATATTTTATTATATTAAATATATATATATATATATAATATATAATATTATATATATATATATTATATATATATATAAAATGAACAATGAATAATCATATATTCATTTTTACATAAGAACCAAAATCGCTTAACGCGAGTTTGGATAATAATTTTACTTCTAGCTTCCTATTTTTGTTCGTGTCACAACCCTACGATCTACCATTTCTATAGTTTAGTCGTATCCATTTTCCATTTTTCATTTGTTATAGAATTTATTATAATTAATTATGGTTGTCTTGCATCTCACCCTCGACCCTAGATTATGCATACACATTGCATATAACAGGATTGGAACCCGTAGTTGTACTTCTTAGTCATTAATACCCACTCTTTGTCTCTAATTCGTTCTTGTAAATCTTCCTAATAATGATTTGTACTATACGTACAAATTCAATAACTATGACGTCACATTTTCCCGTCATTAATTTCCCTTCATCATATCTCTAGTATTCAATGTATGAAAATTCTTTAACATCATAATAAAAACTGTACACTCTATAGAAGTCATTATTTACATGTTATGTAGTATAAATATTATTATTCAACCATATTCATCCATACCGTATGTGCCCATGTACTTTGTATTATATTTCTACCATCTCAATTGTCTATTAATATGAAACACTGTAACAAAACAAAGTTATAGTAACTGTTTAATTATAATTAACTGTAATACTTTAATTTAATATAATGTAATGTACTTTAATGAAACTGTACTTAATGATGTAATGTACTAAATGACGTAGTCAATGTACTTTAATGGAATTGTAGTTAACGATAATAAATGAATTGGTAATTATAATCATAGTTACAGTAGACCAAAATTACAATGTACTCAATGTCCGACCCGACATTATGTCGCCATAAGGAATGTAGAATCGGCGAAACTGTTGTTATTTTTTTTATTATTATTTTTCCGTTGGAATAAATTTTGATGTGCTTTCTACTTTGCCAAATAATTGATGACCTGTTGTTTTTTAAAATCTCATAATCATTTTTTTAGATTTAGCTTAATAATGAATCCTGAGTAACTTTTGCCATGTCATGTTTTGTATACATTCTTTCTTCGTTATAAAAGATGAAGTCATGTCTTGCCTAAGCATTTAATTGTAAATTTTAAACCTTTAATTTTTACTCATATGCATATTTTAGTGTAAAGATGCATAGTTCAATTTCCACTTTTAGTTAACTTGGCAGATCATGATAACATCAGATCTGAAAATATGCAATTTAAGATAAAAATATGGCTTCATCTTCAAATATCTTGTTTATTCGTTTAAACCATAACACAGCTAAAAGATTTACTTTATTTTCAAATATTGTGCAAAAATAATGCAGCCTCTTCAACATTTAATAATGATGATGTTAGTAGAATCGGGGTATATAAACCCCACCAATTTCTTCCATGATTATTCTGATTCCAACTACGAGGCTGAGCATTACCTGTAACAGTTTAGAAGTAAATTACAGCAAGAGAAACTTTTTATTTCCCCCTTCGAGCCGTGCTCTCTTCAGAACTTAGTCAATAGAATCTCCCGATAAGCTACAAGAAGAATCGGAGAGAAACCTCAAAGAATTTAATAAGCCTCTCAGAATCCTCCGAGCCACTAAAGAAGAACTCGGAGAGTAGTATAGAAGAAACTACTGCAAATAACAGATCCGTTGCTGCCTCCTAACCAGAACCCCCATCGACTCCGAACCACCCCACGGCCATAGACGGAGGGGTTAACAGAGTGGCGACCCTAGCCAGGATAAACATTTGGAGACCCTACTATCAAGATTAAAAGAATATTTTAAGAAGAGGATTTTAACAGTCTGGCGACCCTGCCCCAGGATAAGAAAAAGATTTTAGAAGATTTTAAGAAGAAGATTTTAACAAGATTTTAACAAGATTTTAACAAGAAGATTTTAACAAGAAGATTTTAACAAGAAGAATATTTTAAGAAGAGGCCACTCTTTGGCCAAGATAGAAATTACCCTGCATCAGGATAAAACCAGTTGACCGGCGTGTCACGACTTCTTGTTCGTAACATCCACCCTTGAACCGGTGTGTCACGACTCCAAGTTCTCCACGCCTAGTTTTCATCCAAGAAGAAGTAGCCAGGAAGACGTCTTCAGGACACGTCTCTGAGGATTTCGCCCGTGGAAAATTTTGTTAAGTACAGAGTTTGTTTGTTTTTAAGAAATTTATAAACACTTGAAAAGTCAGCATTATTAACAGTTAATATTTAGTATGGAGCCAGAATTTAACACAAAACACAGTGAACACTTCAGACACCAGTGATACATTTGTTTTTATTGAAACAGTAATTCAAGAATTTTCAAGAGAGTTAATTTCAAAGAGAGTTAATTTCAAAGAGAGTTAATTTCAAGAGTTATTTTCACTGTTATATTCAGTATAGAATAATTTTATTTTATGTACCAAACATAATAGTGCAGTACCTTCGCGTACATTAGAATGAAATATTGTTTATATTTTTTATTTTTGTTTGCAAATTTTTTCAAATTATTGAATTGAATTGACTTGCAAATTAAGAAAGAGAGAGTTTACAGAGAGTTTTAGAGTTTTCAAGATACTTGATAGAGTTCAAGTTAGTTTCAGAATACTTGATAAGAGTTCAAGTTAGTTTCAGAATACTTGAAGAGTTCAAGTTAGTTTCAGAATACTTGATAGAGTTCAAGTTAGTTTCAGAATACTTGATAGAGTTCAAGTTAGTTTCAAGAATACTTGATAGAGTTCAAGTTAGTTTCAGAATACTTGATAGAGTTCAAGTTAGTTTCAAGAATACTTGATAGAGTTCAAGTTAGTTTCAAGAATACTTGATAGAGTTCAAGTTAGTTTCAAGAATACTTGATAGAGTTCAAGTTAGTTTCAGAATACTTGATAGAGTTCAAGTCAGACAGTTTTATTCCAAGTCAGTTTTATCCCAAGTATTCCGAGTCCCAAGTATTCCGAGTCCCAAGTATTCCGAGTCCCAAGTATTCCGAGTCCCAAGTCAGTTTTCAATGCAGTCAATTGAATTCAACTTTTCCTTTGTAATTTAAGAGAATTTAATTTAAGAAAATGTAATTTAAGGGAATTTAATTCAACCTTTTTTTTTGTTGTAAAAGAGAATTAAATTCTACCAGAATTGACCGGTTTGCGTCTTTAGTTTAACCTTTTTTTTTTTTGTAAGAAGGAAATTGACCCATTTGTCTTTTCTTTTCATGCCATTGTTGCGTATATAAATATATACTTATGTATTTTAATGTTTGTAACAAAACCGTTTTTACAAAGGTTGTAACGATTTTGGTAATTATTGTAATGTATATGAGGAACATGCCGTCCCTCCGTTTGTTGAACTCTTTTAATTTTTGTTCTAAGTAGTGTGACAAGCAATCTCTTTCCTTTAAAAAAAAAAAAAAAAAAACGTAATTGTCAATTTCAGACTAAAATATCAAATAATTCAAATTCTATCAACATTTAACGAAAAAGTATGATTTTTCTACTTAACATGCAAAAATTATTAAAACCTTTTTAATATTTTTTTTTATTATATAAAAATAATTTTTAATGTAAAATTTACCTGAAATTATTAAAAGAAAAGATTGTTCGAAATGCTTTCCTTCCATTTCAATAACTTTTTTATTCTTGGTCGAAATTCATCTATGGCTCGATTTACTTTTATTTTTTTTAAATATTATAAAATTATGTTTAGCTCGTTGAAATGCATAATTGATTTCTATTTTTAATCTGTATTCTTAATTTTCTTAATTCAATTATCGTACCGATATTTCTGGTTAATGTTAATGGTTATATAGTTCATATATAGCTAGGAATGTTACTAGTCGAATTTAATTCCATCTTCAAAATTCAATTTTAAAACCGTGAGATTTACTTTCATTAATTGTAAGTTCTTCTAAGTACGTTTTTTTTAATTACCTTATACGTGTAACTGATTATGTAAAATCTATAATCCTAATTGAATTTTATTACTTTTGACACATATTCCGTCCAGTCACTTTTGCATTAAAACTCGTATGCAAACATCATCATTATAATACATCATAATTATTGCTTACTATATATAAATTCTCGCTCATGCATTTATTCAGTTAATTTAACAATCCTCTCAGCTAATCTGTCTCTCGAAATTATAAGATACACACTTTGTACCTAATACACACAAATACACATTTGACCACAGGTCTATACATCATCCACTACGTAATTCGATTTGTACCTACAACAGTCAATAAAAATGCATGTATGCACACTACATATACTATATATACAAACCTTATGCTAAAATCATTGGATATCACAATAAACTATTTCATTGCGCGTAAGTGCTAACTATGTAATTTAGTCTTAATCATTTTTGCTTTCTAATATATCTTGCTTATGCATTTATTCAGTTAATTTAACAATCCTCTCAGCTAATCTGTCCCTCGAAATTGTAAGATACACACTTTGTACCTAGTACACAAAAATACGCACTAGACCACAGGTCTATACATCATCCATTACGTAATTCTATTTTTACCTACACTAGTCAATAAAAATTAGTTTATAGATTGTACGATTTACGTTTTTCCCTTTTATCTACTATTCATTATGTATGTAATTTGTCCCACAGAAAAATAAAATTTTGTAAAAAAATTTTAACCATATCATTGTTTGTCTAACTTAATTGTTTGTCTAAATTAAAGTATTAATCTTTGAATTTTTTAGATTTTATAATAACTTTATAATAACTCTCTAAGCATAATAACTCACTTGTTCTGTATAAAACTTGTAATGTAAAGAAAAATTCGTCACCTAACTTGAATTAGTTAGGATGTTATTTTCTCAATTGTATTGTATTGTATTAATTTTATTATATTATTGTATAAATATCATTTTAAAGGGGAGAGCAATGTAAAAAATGAACAATGAATAATCAATATTCATTTTTACATAAGAACCAAAATCGCTTAACGCGAGTTTGGATAATAATTTTACTTGTAGCTTCCTATTTTTGTTCGTGTCACAACCCTACGATCTACCATTTCTATGGTTTAGTCGTATCCATTTTCCATTTTTCATTTGTTATAGAATTTATTATAATTAATTATGGTTGTCTTGCATCTCACCCTCGACCCTAGATTATGCATACACATTGCATATAACAGGATTGGAACCCGTAGTTGTACTTCTTAGTCATTAATACCCACTCTTTGTCTCTAATTCGTTCTTGTAAATCTTCCTAATAATGATTTGTACTATACGTACAAATTCAATAACTATGACGTCACATTTTCCCGTCATTAATTTCCCTTCATCATATCTCTAGTATTCAATGTATGAAAATTCTTTAACATCATAATAAAAACTGTACACTCTATAGAAGTCATTATTTACATGTTATGTAGTATAATATTATTATTCAACATATTCATCCATACCGTATGTGCCCATGTACTTTGTATTATATTTCTACCATCTCAATTGTCTATTAATATGAAACACTGTAACAAAACAAAGTTATAGTAACTGTTTAATTATAATTAACTGTAATACTTTAATTTAATATAATGTAATGTACTTTAATGAACTGTACTTAATGATGTAATGTACTAAATGACGTAGTCAATGTACTTTAATGGAATTGTAGTTAACGATAATAAATGAATTGGTAATTATAATCATAGTTACAGTAGACCAAAATTACAATGTACTCAATGTCCGACCCGACATTATGTCGCCATAAGGAATGTAGAATCGGCGAAACTGTTGTTATTTTTTTTATTATTATTTTTCCGTTGGAATAAATTTTGATGTGCTTTCTACTTTGCCAAATAATTGATGACCTGTTGTTTTTTAAAATCTCATAATCATTTTTTTAGATTTAGCTTAATAATGAATCCTGAGTAACTTTTGCCATGTCATGTTTTGTATACATTCTTTCTTCGTTATAAAAGATGAAGTCATGTCTTGCCTAAGCATTTAATTGTAAATCTTAAACCTTTAATTTTTACTCATATGTATATTTTAGTGTAAAGATGCATAGTTCAATTTCCACTTTTAGTTAACTTGGCAGATCATGATAACATCAGGTCTGAAAATATGCAATTTAAGATAAAAATATGGCTTCATCTTCAAATATCTTGTTTATTCGTTTAAACCTTAACACAGCTAAAAGATTTACTTTATTTTCAAATATTGTGCAAAAATAATGCAGCCTCTTCAACATTTAATAATGATGATGTTAGTAGAATCGGGGTATATAAACCCCACCAATTTCTTCCATGATTATTCTGATTCCAACTACGAGGCTGAGCATTACCTGTAACAGTTTAGAAGTAAATTACAGCAAGAGAAACTTTTTATTTCCCCCTTCGAGCCGTGCTCTCTTCAGAACTTAGTCAATAGAATCTCCCGATAAGCTACAAGAAGAATCGGAGAGAAACCTCAAAGAATTTAATAAGCCTCTCAGAATCCTCCGAGCCACTAAAGAAGAACTCGGAGAGTAGTATAGAAGAAACTACTGCAAGTAACAGATCCGTTGCTGCCTCCTAACCAGAACCCCCGTCTACTCCGAACCACCCCAGGGCCATAGACGGAGGGGTTAACATATAATATATATATATATATATATATATATATATATATATATGTGTGTATATATATGTGTGTGTGTATATATATATATAATCATACAAAGCACAGTATTAGCAAAATATTAGAAAAATATATAGTTATATTATAAAAAGTTATATTATCAAATATTAGTACAGGAAAAATATACTTATATTAATTATATATAATTGTACAAAACATAGTATTAGCAAAATATTAGTACAGGAAAATATATATTTATATTAATTATATATAATCGTACAAAACGTAGTATTAGCAAAATATTACAGGAAAAAACAAATGTATATATATATATTGTCTTTACGTTCTACGGTGCAAAACGCTAAATTCAACGGTGATTGATGCTATATCCACATCGGCATTACTCTGCACGATGTGGTAAAACCGTCCAAGCATCACTTCACCGTTTAACTGACACGGCGGTTTATATTCGATATAAATGGCTTTCATATCATTCAACACTATTTTTGTACCCACTTTACACTCGGCAGGCAAGTTGTCTTTAAGCGCAGCTAGAGCACATTCAAAAGCACGCACAAAAACGCCATCGTCGGGCGTTACATTGAACAGAAGTTTATAATCACGCCTTTCCAATTGGGGTTTTTTTCTTAACGTCTCGAACTTTTCAACCGTAAACTCTTCTTCACTCGACATAGCGGCAATTGAAATATTCTTCCAAGTCGCAACGACACCTATCCACTATATAGAGGTACAGTTCTTCAGGGTGAACAGTGTATGCGAGCTCAGCTTTGTACCTCTCAAGTGCTTTGTACCAAAGCTCAGGATATTTCGAAGAATCTAAACCTTTTAAATATGCATTCAGATCTAGACCGTTCTCCCCCTGTTCATTCCTACATTCAACAAATCTGTCGAGCAGAGTGATGTAAGCGTATTCAAGCATTGTGTCAAAATAAACCATGTCTGTAACACGTGCATCTAATATAGGCTTCCGCTTACGGAATCCGACGATCTCAAACATTCTGTCGAGGATGAAACGGTTTCGTGTAGGAACAAGAACGTCATTATCAGCTGTGTTCTTCCACATCAGTCGTATATCAACACATGGTTGATTGTTATTTACACTCAATGTACAAGCAATGGTATATGAGGAGGCGTCACTAATCACCTCTCTTATTATACAGATCTACAGATGTACAGAAGCTAAGGCTAACAAAGACCCTAAGATCCACTCTAAGGTTAGCCCGAGAGAAAGGAAAGAGTAGGGGGTTAAGAGAAGAGAATAAGGGGTTAATTAAGTAGCAACACCTATCACTCATGGGTTAACATTCATTCAGAAAAAGAGAAAGAAAGGCTCACCATCATCATCAATTGGCCACTGCCGACAAGTCATAAAAATAGTCGGAGAGAATAGGAAAGGGGTGAAAGATGAAAAGAAGTAAAATAAGAACGCTTACAAACCACGCAAACACAGTCTTAACTCACTATCATACCATGCAAACTACAGACCTACAACTAAGGAGAGGATAAGAAGAAAAAAAAAGTAGGTAAAGTAAAACAAAAAGTAGGTTAGTTTACGCTACGAGCTACATCAACGATCGTGTTAGTCTAATTTTTTTTTTTTTTGCTGGCATCACACACTGGCATGTCACAAGCTGGCATTATTGTCAATAGACTCATCCTCGATCACCACCCCTAGAGCTCTTGTTGCTAATTGTTTTATTATATTAAACAACGTTAATAATTTTAACGAGGGAGAGGGAAAAGGGTGAGGCTGACTATCTAAACGGTTCTTAAACATATTAACGCTGTTAGAGTTTACGACCGACGCGGGAGATTATTCCATTTATCAGTTACTTTAAACGTAAAGACGTTTTTAGCGATATTAGTGATGAAACGTCTGCCACGCAACTTAAATCCGTTATTACGAGTATTATTATTATCGAAAGTGAACAATTTGTCAAAATTTACGTTATCGATGTTATTAACGATTTTGAAAAATTCAATAAGCTCCCCCCTTAATCTCCTAGTTTCGACGGAATACAGGTCTAACTCTTTAATCGTATCTTCATAAGGCTTGTTGCGCAATGACGGAATCAGTTTCGTGGCACGACGCTGAACCCTTTCTAACCTATCAATATCCTCACACAAGTACGGGCACCAAAACTGAACGGCATATTCTAAATGAGGCCTGACTAGGGACTTGTAAAGGGGCAAAATAATATCCTTCGAATTAAATTCGAAATTGCGCGCTATGAAGCCTAACATCCTATTAGCTTTTGCGCAAGACTCCAGGCACTGGTTCCTAACCTTTAAATCCTTAGATACGCGTACGCCTAAATCTACTTCCTCGTCAACGCTCGCTAAGTCCCTATCAGTATCATCCATCGTGTACATGTAATTATTGTTACGATAACCTATATGCAAAACTTTACATTTGTCTACGTTAAATTGCATCTGCCACTTATCCGTCCACTCCATAATCCTATTTACATCGTCTTGAAGCCTATTTCTATCGTCCTCGTTAACAACCTTACCGCCTATTTTAGTATCGTCCGCGAATTTCGACACGTTACTAGTCAATCCTACATCTATGTCGTTAATGTAAATTACGAATAGCAATGGGCCTAACACTGAACCCTGTGGGACACCGCTACCTAAATCCAACCACCCCGATTCACTACCATTAACTACGACCCTCTGCCTCCAAGCACGAAGCCATTCTTCTAACCAGTTAGCTACCTGACCGCGTATACCGTGCGCTTTGACCTTCGCAATTAATCTCCTATGCGGAACTGTATCGAACGCCGTTTTAAAATCTAAATAAGTAACGTCAGCCGCTCTATGCCTATCGTATTCGCGTCGAAACCCATGCTGACTACTATTAATCAAATCTCTACATTCTAAGTGATCGATGATACGATCCCTAACTACGGATTCCAAAAGTTTACCGACAATTGACGTTAAGCTAATGGGTCTATAATTGCTAGCTACTGCGCGGTCGCCTTTTTCAAAAATAGGCGTGACGTTAGCTAATTTGAAGTCTTCAGGAATAATCCCCGTTTCGAGTGACTGATTAAAAATCTTCGTTAAGGGGCCTACGATAACGTCTTTCAAATCTTTCAAATGTCTGCGATAAAAAGCGTCAGGGCCTGGAGCCTTGCTAACTTTTAGCCTATCGATATAATGCGCAATCTCAGCCTCGTAAACAGTTATTTCATCCAAAATAATCTCGCTACTAAATGGAACGATATCGTCCACGTCGGGGACATTATTTACGTCTTCTACGGTAAAAACTGTCGCAAAAAAGTTATTGAAAATACCCGCCATCGCCTCAGCGGTAGAAGCCAAAGTGCCATTAACATCCACTAGAGGGCCTACGTTATCTTTTATCGGCTTACGATTATTAACGTATTCAAAAAACTTTTTTGGATTATGTTTAATATCGACAACTATAAGTATCTCTAAATTACGCTTAGCATTCCTAACTGATCTTTTAACCTGACGTCTAAGCTCGATATATCTATTAAAGTTAGCTGCCGTGCCATTGCGCTTATTAAGTCTATACGCTCTATTACGCTCGTTTATGAACTCGCCTATTTCCCTAGTCCACCACTTGGGCCTACCATGATTTCTAGCGCGCTTGGGCCTACGAGGAATAAACTCCCTTTCAATATTCCTAAAACTTTCTCTAAACACCACCCAATGCAAATTTGTGTCATTACCCACAAATAAGTTATCCCAGTCCACTACTCTCATCCTATCGCAAAACTATCAAAATTAGCCTACGAAAATCAGGGACTTCTATTACGTTACTATCCTTAGTGTTTTTCTATCAATAATTTAAACCTAAGAATTTGATGATCACTACATCCTAAACTCTTGCGTACTTCTAAACCTTCGACTATATTCTTGCCGTTCGTCATCACCAAATCTAAAATATTATCACCGCGCGTTGGTTTGGTAACCATCTGTCGTAAAAAGTTATCTTCCATAAACTCATCAATCTCAAACCCTCCTCATTACCAGTAAAAGTCTCATAATTAACATTAGGACAGTTAAAGTCTCCGAATTATATATTCCGATTATCAATAAGTTACCAAGAAGTGAGTAAAATCTAGTATCTGTATCGAGGGGTTGAACGGGAGGTCTATAAACAACATCAAAATTAAAACTAATACTACGTGCCCTAACTTCAACACATATCGCATTAATTGCTGCCGGAAAATCTAACTTAACCTCGATAGCCCTAAGGGAATTACGAATGTACAGCAAAAGGCCGCCACCAGTCCTATGTAACCTATCATTACTAAAGAGTTTAAAACCCGGTATATCAAGTTCCCCCAACAAGTCCAGAGTCACGGAATTTAACCACGTTTCAGTGATAGCAACTATATCGTAGTTGCCGGAATAAATTATCGCCTTAAATTCATTTAATTTATTTCTAATACTACGCGCATTACAATAAAAGACGTTTAAGTTATTTTTTCCCACGGGCGGGCGTTTTAAAATATTTTTCACGTCGGGCCCGCGTTCCCCGGTCCCACAACGTTTAAAGAAGGCTCCGACCTATACAGCTTTCGTACGTTTTCGTCTATTAACCTACCTAGCCTAGCATTACCTATTTCATTAAAATGCACCCCATCTTTTATAAAAAGGCTAGGATCACTGAATTCGGACCACAGCTTTACGAAGGGTACATTTTCCTCAGCACTGGTATTTTATAGCTTGTATTTTATAACGGTCCTCAACCCACCTCTCAACTACCACGAAGATTTTATGCATCTCCTCAAAATTTAAATAAATAATGTTACGTTTGCTTGCATGCCTGCAAATCGTTCCAAGCACACAGTTAATGGTTCCGGTTTCCCGCCTGAACACACGCAACGACTTCGTCGGTGCAAGCTCTGAGAAGGCTATGATCCACAGGAGGCAGGCAGGTAGGCAGGATCGGGTCGACGGGCGGGTGATTCACCCTGATGAAACGTGAATGGGTTTGTTTGAACTCGTATGATCCGTGAGGAGTGAGTCGCACCATAATCTAATGAAACGTGTGCGGCGCTGACCCAACATGAATTTTTGTATCCCATTATATTGGGCAGGTGTCTTCAGAAATTTTTCGGTACAAGAATTAATTTCGGTTTTAGTGTTTTATCACTCCCACTCCCCTGAATAAGCACCAGACATTTTTGCAAAGGGAGATCTTCATGAACTAAACACATTTTATAACGTTTTAGCTCTCCTAAACATCTTCATATTGCGGGGCACTATTAGAGAGAAACATATGTTCACATTTATCCTTTTTATTTAACAGGCGATACTCATCTCTAAAATCTGTTAAAAACTCATAGCCCTTTAGCCACAACCTCACTACAAACTTCATCATGATATATATTAATGTAGTGGTAAAAATACTTAAGATTGTCCATGATGACGAGATTCACATTTTCAGTCGTAGGGTATGAGTAATCGACATGGTGCAGCATAATATAACACCGTTTATCACACCACTCATCCACAAGATTCACTACCCAAAACTGTTGTTTAGCTTCTGAGCGTGCCGCTTCTTCTACCACGCGGTGCACGTGAGCCTTTATAAAGCTTAGTTCTATGACATACTTCAGTGCATCGTCTGTACTGCGAAATCCTACAATCCCCTCGCCAGAATATCCGTAGAGTATTTGAATAGCCTAACCCTTCGCACGATTCAATGCAGCCTTAAAAGAGGCAAAGGAGGCGGGGATAAGGAGTTTTTCAGTATCCACTGCATCCACGCACTTTGCTGAGTACCACTTCATAAATGTTGAACACGCGATATTAAAGGTGGCCATTTTCTTCTATGCGAGAGAATACACGTCTGAGCTCAAGGGTATACAGAGGTCAACTGAGTACGGAAGGGTAGAGGTCTGCTCAGGTTGCGGCGTGATTCACGTCGCCGGTCTTACAGTGGGCGGGACTTAACTTTTACTGTACATACGCACACACGCAAGTTGAAACACGATTTATTTAATAAACGAAATAATCAGGATGTACATATATTTACAAATGTGTAATAAATAAGTTAGCAATAGACATATCAAAGATTGTGGTATCCAAAGGGCACGGTGTCATAGGTGCCAGGCACTTGGTAACGTTTCCTATATGTGTTACGGCACACCTTTCTACCCCTAAGTTCCTTCACGCCCCCCAGCTTCTGCGCCCTAAAATTGTCGATCACCCTCATCATCTTCCAAGCACACTAACTCCTTCAGCGAATCAAAGTTGACGACCGCCGATTCGCTTGGTTAAGCATGATGCCCTTTGCCTTCACGATATATTTCATATCCTCACCCACCCTCACCTGTACCCCATAAGTTTTAGGTCCTGTTGAGACAAAAGAGTCGGCGTATGCGATGTCTCCATACTCATCCTTGATCTCATCAGTCAGCTCGCCAAGGAACTCCCCAGTAGCGGGCATGTATTCACCACTCCTCGCTGTGAATATCACGCTATCTGTATCGGCATACAATACTCTCCTCCCAAGAGAATGCAATAGACCCCAAAGTTTGATGCGGGCATAGGCTGTTGTGAAGCTGGCTACAGGAATGTTTGTAACCCGTGATGTATCTGTAGCCAATTCAGTGTTGTTGTACTTTATTATGTAAGTATTACCTACATTCACAATCTCCATGACTTCTTTATCGGGTGCGTTGGCGTAATCCCAGACTTCACTATAACTTTGCGCCAAATGAACATTCCCTTTACCGGTATTCTGCGCAAACTTTCCCCAAAGGCTGTTTAGGCACAATTTTGCACTAAAGCGCTTGCCAGGATTCTTTGCAATTTGGGCACGATCAAGTTGTATACCTTCGTGGTCGCGGTAACGTTGAATATAGGCAGACTTTTCATCTTGGGTATGAACTCCTCGCGGATACCCTGATGCCTCGACCTTATCCTTCAAAAATGCGTTTATATACGGTGTGAAAAGGTTGGGTAGCTTTTGAAACCTCCACACCTCATGTATCTTCAGTATTCTATACCCATGGCGTACGGCTAGGGCCAGCTCAGGGCTTGTATATACGCCTCTGATCTTAAGCTGGTGGGGTGTATGGTCACAATCACCATTATTCTCTTCCGCGCACTTCACGCACAGGGGAAACATGAGCTTGTGGTCGATAACGACGGGTAAGATCGGCATCCATAAATCGTTAAGGGGGAGCACGTCTACGAAAGCGAGTCCAAAGTAGCGATCATTCAAATTTCTTAAAAACTCGGCGATGGAGGGTAGACTAGGTCCCACCAGTTTCTCAGGCGCGCCCAAGGGGTACGGGTTGTTCTTCATCACGTAGGGGTATAAAGAACAGAAATCGTAGTAATGGAGCTTCACACCCTCCGTAGGTGGAAAGTATAGCTTGAAGGGATTTGTACGCCCACCGAACAAGCTATCACCGCTTTGTGAGTGAACTGGGAGCCTATAAGTTGATCGCGGGTGCGGGTCCATGCAAGACAGTCGGCAGGAGATCTACCGTGGATATCTCCGGCGATTCCGCACTCAGGACGGGGGCATCCATGCCACCAGCATCCGTTAAAGGAGTACACACTCTTCACACCAGTGACACGGTTTTCACTTAGACCATCAACCCAAAAAACACGACCATTAATCTTAATGGGTACTTCACCCGTGTTGCGGGCGTGCTTTATGTATACACCTGTCTGTTGCTGTAGATGTATGAGCCAGTAAATAGCCTTGTGGCCGTAACTGCGGGGTTGTTTCTGTGAATAATGGCTAAGGTGGCTTTGGGCATGAAGTTATCCTTGAACACCGTAAAACATAATGAGGCGATGGTGGTAGCGACTTGCAGCGGATCGCATTTGAAACGGCCTATGTACATCCTTCTAAAGGCCTGGAAACATACTCTAAGCACTCGTACATCATTCACGCAATAACGCTCACATTCATCAGCTATATTATAAGGATTAAGTTCATTAAAACTGTTGTAGTATCGATCAAAGCCTTCACGTTCATCTGCACTCATACAATCATACTTAAAATAATGTTTGGGTGGAGGTATGCCTACGTAGTTTAAAGTCTCGCTAGTGAGGAATGTGTAAGGGAAGTATCCTTTTGAAACTTCAGCTGCTAACCCTATCACCTTGGGTAGCTTTGCTAATTTGCAAGGTGTGAATAACAAAGTGTCTTTAAATTGTACATTACCTCTGATTTGCATCTGTATTAATTTGTTGCCTCTTTTCAATGGATCACTTGTAAATATCTCAGATGACTCGTGCTCAAGCAACTCCTTATAAAGGAACTGCGTGTCAAACTTTGCCCAGTTATGGGCGAGAATATACATAGTCATTTTTTTGAACTTGTCGGCTAACTTGACAATATAGGACACAAATAGTTTCACAGGACTATCGTGGACATTCGTTTTAAAAACGTTTGTCCGTTTACCACATTTGGGGCACACATCACACTCGATCTCCATACACTCATCACAGATAGTTTGGCTCACAAGTAAGTGTGGAATTACCTCTTTGGTTTCAGCATTCGTGTATGTTTCTATATCGTAGTATACAGTTATACAAGGCTTGTTTTTAGGCTTGGCGTCCTTCATATAACATACATGCTTTACTCCATTCCCCTTATACTCCTCCTGGCATGTAGGACAGTGAATTTCGTCACATTTGTGCTTGAACTTGCCGCTACCATTCAAAGTGTGAAACATACCACATTCACAGATTCTCATTTTCCTGCACGTACCAATTGATTTATGGAGATCAAAACAGCTATTGTTGAAAAATGTGCGTCTACACACATTATAATCCCTCTTCTCAGTTCAACTACACTTCTTTCACATTTGGAGCTTTTACACTGCTCACATACCATGTGACATTCTTTACAATGTTTCACTATATCATCCGAAACTCGAGGCACCCCTTACACAATCATGATGTCGCCCATATTTTCGACTTTTATCATAACTCGCGTAAAGACACCTTATATTACGGATGGGGAGATACGTTGTCCCTGACAGTCCTAAAATAAGTAGGGGTTTTGTACGATGTATCACACAGTTTTTAAAAACATACACAGTCCTACGACGATCATCCAGCCCAAATACAACTAAACGAACATTCATTTCCTGTTCTACCCTTCTCAGCTCTTCAGGACCTATGTTACAGTCAAATTCAAGTTCACAGTCTACAGCTAGTTTACGGGCACGCTCCACGACTGTAGGCAGCCAAATTTTTGTGGTCTGTGTAATTAGTACAGTAAACATGCGAGCCAAGGCTACTGCTATAAAGCCGCAACCACGATCGACGTTTATATGTCGTCTAAAAATAGCCTGAGAATTGAAGTTAAGAGTGTAAGGTGTGGCACTATGGCCCGCAACACGGAATACACGGTCAATATTTACCATGAAGTTGTCCATATTGAAGGCTATACTACTTTGGGAGGCTTGCATTGTACAACCTAATATATACTCTATATCTTCAGCCGTCAAACGTCTGAACGGCACTACCACCCAAAAATCATCTACATCGTTATCATCTGAGCCGAATCCGAAGGACAGACTCGTCCTGACTTCACGCTCGTCGCGCTTCTGAAGGGCAAACTCTACAATACGCTGTACAACGCGACGTAGCCCATGCTCAATTCCATTGCTATACATGGATCTAGGATCAACCCTGACTATATACCGATTTCTAGTCAAGGCTGGGGTAGGGGTTGCGGTGCGCACCAACTCAAATGTTACACCATCCTCAACAGAACGAGGTGCAGTTGTGGAGGATAAATAAGGTCTATATTGGCTGATGTGAGGTTGGTTGCGTAAGACGTTGAGGGTTGGGGCTCTATTACTGCAGACTCAACAGAACGGGGGGCAGCTGTGGAGGATGAACAAGGGGTATATTGTCTGAAGAAGCTGATGTGGGGGTGGTTGCGTAAGACGTAGAGGGTTGGGGCTGTACTACTGGCTGTCTAACAACCGGCGCGTATCTCACGCGCTTTATACCTGACGTGGAGGACTCTTCATTATGTATCCGCTTTGAACGTGCAACAGGTGTCGCTGGTGAGGGTTCATCGTCGGGAATGGGTACTGTAGATGCACTGTCAATGGGTTCATCCGTGATGTCGATGATGGGGGGCTGTACATCGTCGTCATTCACGGTTCTGTGGAAGAAGAAAACAAAATATAAGGAGCAGAACTCGTTACTTGTAATATTCTGTAAATGACCTACTGAGGGGTGTGACGTGTTAGAAATGGAAGCTGTAGAAAAATTCAGATTCACGAGCCCATCCACATGTATTATATCTGGCCCGACAGGTTGTGGTAAAACGGTGTTTATTCTTAATATCATTAAAGAAAAGGGGGAAATGTTCTCAAAATTTGTGCATAAAGTTATATGGTGCTATTCGACATACCAATCCGTGTTCAACGAGTACCAAGATGCTGTTTTGTTTCACAAGGGGGTTTATGACGTTAATTCACTAAAGGGAAATTAACATACAGTCATCGTAATTGACGACCTCATGTTGGAGATGGATAAAACGTTTGCCGAGACATTTACAGTATTCTCCCACCACCTTAACATAAGCGTGTTCTTCATCAATCAGAATCTATTTTTAAACTAGATACATGCGCGATGTGTCGTTAAATACGCAATATCTAGTCTTATTCGCGCAACGTAGAGATGTGTCACAAATTGGGATATTAGCCAGTCAAATGTTCTCGAGTCAGCGTAAAGAGTTTTAGGAGGTTTATAAAGAGGTTACAAAGCAACGTTATGGATATTTGCTTTGTGACCTTCACCCGCGAAACACGTTTAGGGTGCTTCTAATAACGAATATATTTCCAAACGAACCTGAAACCGTGTATATTCCAGAATGACGAATAGGCTAAAGAAATACCGTGAATTAACAAAAATCTATCAACGATTGCCTCGAGCATTGCAGCAGATGTTTGTTAAAAATATCGACTCTGACTTTTTAAAGCAAATATCCGTAACGCGTGCTTGTAGCTTCTTTATAAACTTCCAAAAACTCCTTACGCTGATTCGGGAACATTTGATTGGCTAATACCCCAATTTGTGATACATCTCTACGTTGCGCGAATAAGACTAGATATTGCGTATTTAACGACACATCGCGCATGTATTTATTTTTGAAAAATAGATTCTGATTGATGAAGAACACGCTTATGTTAAGATGGTGAGAGAATACTGTAAATGTCTCGGCAAACGTTTTATCCATCTCCAACATGAGATCGTCAATTACAATGATTGTATGTTCATTTCCTTTAACGAATTAACGTCATATACGCCTTTGTGGAACAAAATATCATCTTGGTACTCGTTGAACACTGATTGATACGTCGAAGCACCATATAACTTTACGCACAAATTTCGAGAACATCTCTCCCTTTTATTAATGATTTTAAGCATAAACACAGTTTTACCACATCCTGTAGGTCCAGATATAATACATGTGGATGGGCTCGTGAATCTGAATTTTCTACAGAGTCCATTTCTAAACACGTCACACTCCTAAGTGGTCATTTACAAAATATTACAAATTTTGAGTGCTGTTCCTTATATTTCTTCTCCCACAGAACCGTGAATGACGATGAGTAGAGCAGCCCCATCATTGACATTACGGATGACCTCGACGACAGTGTAGTTGTGATCTCCTCCCTGCCAACGAACCCTCACCAGCGATACCGGTAGCACGTCCAAAGCGGAGGTATGAGAACCCACGTCAGGTATAAAGCGCCCGTAATAGGCGCTGTTGCAGCGGTAATAGATCCCCAACCCTCAACCTCTTACGCAACAAGCCCCCCAGCAGCACCTCCCGCTAATGTATCCCTTATTCATCCGCCGCCCCCCGTTCTGTTAAGTCTACAATAATAGAGCCCCAACCCTCAACCTCCTACGCAACAGACCCCCAGCAGCACCTTTCGCTAATATACCCCCTAATCATCTGCCGCCCCCCGTTCTGTGAGGATGGTATAACGCTCGAATTGGTGCGATCCGCAGCCCCCCCCAGCCTTGACTAGAAATCGGGATAGAGTCAGGGTCGACCTAGAGTCATGTATAGCAATGGAATTGAGCGCGGGTTACGCCGGGTTGTACAGCATATTATGAGTTTGCTCTTCAGAATCGTGACGAGCGTGAAGTCAGGACGAGTCTGTCCTTTGGATTCGGGTCAGATGACGGTGATGTAGACGATTATTGGGTGATAGTGCCATTTAGACGTTTGGCGGCTGAAGATGTAGAATATATATTAGGACGTATAATGCAAGCCGCCCAAAGTAGTATAGCCTTCAATATGGACAACTTCACGGTAAATATTGACCATGTATACCGTGTTGCGGGTCATAGTGCCATACCGTATACTCTTAACTTCAATTCTTCGACTATTTACCGAAAGCATATAAACGTCAATCGTGGTTGCGGCTTTATAGCAGTACTCTTAGCACGTATGTTTACTGTACAAAATACACGAACTCAAAAAATTTGGTTGCCTACAGTCGTGGAGCGTGCCCGTAAACTAGCTGTAGACTGTGAACTTGAATTTGACTGTAATATGGGTCCTGAAGAGCTGAGAAGGGTAGAACAGGAAATGAATGTCCGCATAGTTGTGTTTGGGTTGGGATCGTCGTAGGACTGTGTATGTTTTTAAAAGCTGTGTGAGAGATCGTACAAGACCCCTACTTATTTTAGGATTGTCAGGGACAACGTATCTCCCCATCCGTAATATAAGGGGGCTTTACGCGAGTTATGACAAAAGTCGAAAATATGGGAGACATCATGATTTGTGTAAGGGGTGCCTCGAGTTTGCGGATGATATAGTGAGACATTGTAAAGAATGTCACATGGTATGTGAGCAGTGTAAAAGCACCAAATGTGAAAGCCGTGTAGTTGAAGCTGAGAAGAGAGACTGTGATGTGTGTAGACGCACATTTTTCAATAATATCTGTTTTGATTTCCATAAATCAATTGGCACGTGCAGGAAAAGAGAATCTGTGAATGTGGTATGTTTCACACAATGGATAATTGGGGGAAATTTAAGCACAAGTGTGACGTAATTCACTGTCCTACATGCCAGGAGGAATATAAGGCGGATGGAGTAAAGCATGTATGTTATATGAAAGATGCTAAGCCTAAAATAACCCTTGTATAACTGTATAATACGATATAGAAACATATACGAACGCTGAAACCAAAGAGGTAATTCCACATTTACTTGTGAGCCAGACCATCTGTGATGAGTGTATGGGTATCGAATGTGACGAGTGCCCCAAATGTGGTAAACGGACAAACGTTTTTAAAACGAATGTCCGCGATAGTCCTGTGAAACTATTTGTGTCCTATATTGTCAAGTTAGCCGACAAGTTCAAAAAATGACTGTGTATATTCTCGCCCATAACGGGGCAAAGTTGACACGCAGTTCCTTTATAAGGAGTTGCTTGAACACGAATCCTGAGATATTTACAGGTGATCCATTGAAAAGAGGCAACAAATTAATACAGATGCAGATAAGAGCAATGTACAATTTAAAGATACTTTATTATTCACACCTTGTAAATTAGCAAAGCTACCCAAGGTGATTGGGAGTAGCAGCTGAAGTTTCCAAAGGATACTTCCCTTACACTTTCCTCACCAGCGAGACTTTAAACTACGTAGGCCCACCACCCCCCAAACATTATTTTGACTGTATGGATGAACGTGAAGACTTTGATCGATACTACGACAGTTTTAATGAAAGTAACCCTTAAATATCTGATGAATGTGAGCGTTATTGCGTGAATGATGTGCGCGTGCTTAGAGTATGTTTCCAGCCTTTAGAAGGATGTACATAGCCCGTTTCAAATGCGATCCACTGCAAGTTGCAACCACCATCGCATCATTATGTTTTACGGTGTTCAAGAATAACTTCATGCCTAAAGACACCTTAGCCATTATTCACCGAAACAACCCCCGCAGTTACGGGCACAAGGCTATTTACTGGCTCATACACCTACAGCAACAGACAGGTGTATACATAAAGCATGCCCGCAACACGGGTGAAGTACCCATTAAGATTAATGGACGTGTTTTTGGGGTTGATGGGTTAAGTGAAAACCGTGTCACTGGTGAAGACTGTGTACTCCTTTAAACGGTTGCTGGTGGCATGGATGCCCCCGTCCTGAGTGCGGAATCACCGGAGATATCCACGGTAGGTCTCCTGCCGACTGTCTCGCATCAACCCGCACCCGCGATCAACTTATAGGATCACAGTTCACTCACAAAGTCTTGTGGGAGCATGAATATGATGCACGGATGGAGACAGACGAGGTGTACCGTGAGGAAATAAAAACGATCAAGCGTTCAATGGTGCTGGATCCTCTCAAATGTGGTGATAGCTTGTTTGGAGGACGTACAAATCCTTTCAGACTATACTTTCCACCTACGGAGGGCGTGAAGCTCCATTACTACGATTTCTGTTCTTTATACCCATACGTGATGAAGAGCAATCCGTACCCCGTGGGCGTTCCTGAGAAACTGGTGGGACCTAGCCTACCCTCCATCAATGAATTTTCCAAAAATTTGAATGATCGTTACTTTGGGCTCTCTTTCGTAGACGTACTCCCCCCACGCAATTTATGGATGCCGATCTTACCTGTCGTTATCGACGACGAGCTCATGTTTCCCCTGTGCGTGAAGTGCGCGGAAGAGGATAACGGCGAATGTAACCATATACCCCACCAGCGTAAGATCAGAGGCGTATATACAAGTCCTGAGTTGGCCCTAGCCGTACGCCATGGTTATAGAATACTGAAGATACATGAGGTGTGGAGGTTTCAGAAGCTACCCAACCTTTTCACACCATATATAAACACCTTTTTGAAGGATAAGGTTGAGGCATCAGGGTATCCGCGAGGAGTTGATACCGAAGATGAAAAGTCTGCCTATATTCAACGTTACCGCGACCGCGAAAGTATACAACTTGATCGTGTCCAAATTGTAAAGAATCCTGGCAAGCGCTTTAGTGCAAAGTTGTGTCTAAACAGTCTATGGGGAAAATTTGCGCAGAATACCGGCAGAGGGAGCATTCATTTGGCACAAAGTTATAGCGATGTCTGGGATTATGCCAATGCCCCGATAAAGAGGTCATGGAGATCGTAAATGTAGGTAATACTTACGTAATAAAGTACAACAACACTGAATTTGCCACAGATACCTCAAGGGTTACAAACATACCTGTGGCCAGCTTCACAACAGCCTACGCCCGTATAAAACTTTGGGGTCTATTGCATTCTCTTGGGCGGAGAGTATTGTATGCCGATACAGATAGCGTGATATTCACAGAGAGGGAGGGTGAATACATGCCCGCTATTGGGGAGTTCCTCGGCGAGCTCACTGATGAGATCAAGGATGAGTATGGGGACAACGCATACGCCGACTCTTTTGTCTCAACAGGACCTAAGACTTATGGGGTACGGGTCAGGGTGGGGGAGGAAATGAAATATATCGTGAAGGCAAAGGGTATTACGCTCAACCATGCGAATCGGCGGGTTGTTAACTTTGAATCGTTGAAGGATCTAGTATGTTTGGATGAGGGCGAACAACCTCCCCAACTAATTGTAGGCACCCACAATTTTCGGGCGCAGAAGCTGGGGGGCATGAAGGAACTTAGGGGTACGAAGGTGTGCCGTAACACCTATAGGAAACGTTACCAGTTACCTGGTACCTATGATACCGTACCCTTTGGATACCAATGATGCTTCTATTGTTAACTGACACGTATTTGTCTTGTATATAATCGTATCTATTGATTTATTACACGTATTTGTAAATATATATATATAACTTGAATATCTCGTTTATTAAATCGCATTTGTAAAGTATCTATTGATTTATTACACGTATTTGTAAATATATATATATAACTTGAATATCTCGTTTATTAAATCGTATTTGTAAATATATATAACTTGAATATCTCGTTTATTAAATAAATCATGTTTCAAATAGCGTTTCACTTTCTCCTTTGTGTGTGTGTGTGTGTGTGTGTGTGTGTGTGCACAGGTGAAAGTTCTAAGCTCCGCCCACTGTAAGACCGTGAGTCATGCTACTATCTGGGGGTCCCTGCGTGGTCAGTCGACCGCAGTAAGCCCGAGAGATCAGACGTGTATTCAGATCAGACGTGTATTCAAATGGCTACCTTTAATATTGCTTGTACAACGTTTATGAAATGGTATTCAGCAAAGTGTCAGGATGTGGTGGATACCGAAAAACTTCCTATTCCTCTCTCGTATACCTCTTTTAAAAACACATTGGATTGTGCGAAGTTCCAAGATGTACAAATACTCTACGGATGTTCTGGTGAGATCGTTGAAGGCTTTCGTTGCACAGACGATGTGCTGAAGTATACTGCAGAGCTAAACTTTATAAAGTCTCACATACACCGTGAAGTAAAAGAAACAACGCGTGCAGAAGAGAAGCAGCAGGTATGGATAATGAGTCTTGCGGATGGGTGGTGTGACAAGCGGTATTACGTCATGCTACACCATGTCGATTACTCATACCCTACGACTGAAAATGTGAATCTCGTGATCACGGACAATCTTAAGTATTTTTATCACTATATTAACGTATATCATGATGAGGTTCGTAGTGAGGTTGTGGCTAGTGCCCTGCGTGAGTTTTTAACAAACTTTAGAGACGAGTATCGTTTGATGGGCAGAAAGGAAAAATATGAACATATGTTCCTCTCAAATAGTGCGCCGGAGTGTGAAGATGTTTAGGTAAAACATAAAATGTTCCTAGTTCTTATCCTGAGGTAAATGTCTGGTGCGTAGGCTGGTAGTGATGAAATTAATTCTTGTACCGAAATATGTACAACAATTCGACTCGCGGGTCGTACGAACATGCCCATTCACGTATCATCGAGTCAGCCGCCCGTCGAACCATTCCTGCCTACCTGCGTGCCTCACACGGCTCATAGTTATCTCAGAGCTTGAACCGAGTGGACGTGCGCTCCTCGAATACGATGGAACTTCCTTTGAGCAGCATTCTCAACGCCTCGTACGATGTGTCCATGACGAAATCGTTGCGCGTGTTCAGGCGTAATTCCGGTACCATTAGCTATGTACTGGAAACGGAATGTAGACAAACAAACAAACGGGTTTATTTAAGTGTCGAGGAGATGAATAGAATCTTCGTGATAGTTGAGAAGTGGAGTGAAGATCGTTATAAAATACCTGCTAACGTAGGTACAAGAAGAGAGCAGATTAGTGACGCACCCTCATACGCCGTTGTATGTACGTTGTGTATAAATAACGATCGGCCGTGCATTGATATACGGCTGCTGTGGAAGAATGCTTCTGATAATAACGCTCTTGTTCCTACGCGAAACCGTTTCATCCTCGACAGAATGTTTGAAATCGTCGGATTCCGCAAGCTGAAACCTATATTAGACACGCGTGTTACGGACATGCTTTATTTTGATACAGTACTTGAATACGCCTACACCGCTCTGCTCGATGGGTTTACCGAGTGTAGGGCTGGTGAGAATGGTCTAGTGCTGGATGTTTATTTAAAAAGTTTAGACTCTTTGAAATACCATGAACTTTGGTACAAAGCAATTGATCGGTACAAGGCTGAGCTCACCTACACCGTTCACCCTGAAGAACTATTTCTTTATATAACGCGCAGTTGTCGTAACGATTTAGAAGATTATTTCAATTGCCGCTATGTTGAGTGAGTTCACGATTGAAAAGCTCGAGTCGGTAGAAATAAACCCTCGATTGGAAAAGCGTTCTTATAAACTTGTGTTTAATAATGTAGCTAACGATGAACTCTTTGTGCGTGCTTTTGATTGTATTCTAGACGTATTTAAAGATGACTTACCAACCGGTTGTAAAGTGGGAACAAAAATAGTACTGAGCGATATGAAAGCCCTTCATATCGAATACAGGTTTCCCTATACTTTAAGCGGTGAAATATTATTAAGCCGCATATACTGCGTAATGCAGAGCAATAATGATGTAATTGTAAACTCGATTAAGACCGAGTTTAGCATTTTGAAAAAAAAGTGCAATGTATTTATATATATTTTGCTTGATATTTCTCCTGTACGATTATATGCATATTTTCTATTATTATTGAAATGTATTTATATATATTTTGCGTGATATTTCCCCTGTACTGTTATGATTATATGCATATTTCTATTATTATTGAAATGTATATTTATTTCTATTATTATTGAAATGTATATTTATTTCTATTTGAAATGTATATTTATTTTATATATATATCCATAATTGTTTGTATATATTTCCTGTACTGTTATGATTATATGCATATTCCTCAATTGAAATGTATATTTATTTTTTATATATTTATAATAAACAGAATGATGCAATGTTGTTTTACTTAATTATATCATGTTACGCCTTCTAAACCTACTACCGGTATTCTAAACCAACTTTTAAGAAATATAATAATGTATACAATGGTATCGCTAAAAAGTGGTATCTGGCAACTCAAGCCATTTAAGCCTTCTAAGCCAACTGGCTGATTAGGAGTCTATAATAGTGTATACAATAATAATGCTAAAAAGTGGTATCTGGCAACTCAGTCATCGATTAGAATTAAATGAATACATGGCGCTATCTGGCAACTCAAGCCATTTACGCCTTCTAAGCCAACTGGCTGATTAGGAGCCTATAAAACAACGCCTACTCGGCTGAAGTCTTAATATGCACTTGGCTCCTGCCAGGTGAACACCTCTCCTCCTTTCTCTCCTCCTTTCTCTCCTTTCTCTTGGGGGATAACGCCGCCTCCAAGTTTTCCTTGTTGCACCTGCAGCATCCCCCCTTTGGGGGAATTTTTTTCTTTTTTTCTTTTTTTATTTTTTTTTTTTGCAACACCCCCACCCCCTTTGCAACAACCCCCACCCCCTTTGCAACGTTACATAATAACTTGCAACATTCTTGCACTCTCCCCTTTTGCGGCTATACTACTGTGCCGATTTTGCTGGCAAAATAAAAAATGATACACCTTTACGGAAGGCTGGTCGAAGTCAAGATAAGTACAATTTTATAAATAAATAAAGGCTTCATTCATTATAATAATTTGTAAATATTTTTCTATCTTTAATTCACAAAATATAATAAAGAAATTTAAAAATGTTTCATTTCAATACACTAGTGTGATTTTACAAGTGTACGACTTTCTAGATATATTTTATCTATGAATATAATAAAGAAATTGTCAAAAATATTGCACAAGTAAATTTTTATCATGATAGGCAATGGAATATACGGTAGCGTGTAAGTGTCCTTTATTCAAGATCTGTTGACTTGGCAACCCTAACTATAAATAACGGGTGTAAGCTGACAAGTAGAAGGTTCGAGACAGCAGTTGCCAAAAACTTTTTTACGCATAGAATAGTAAATCGCTGGAATAGTTTGCCGGTAGAAGTAATTAGCAGCACGTCTATAAACATGTTTAAAAATCGATTAGACACATATGTTGATAGATTTGGTATAGTTTAAGGTAGTAAAATTAAGGCTTTTGTCGTTCGGAACCTACATAAAACTGTAGGTCCCTTCCACCACCACGGAGGACATGCACAATGCACAATTACACAGTTAGGTAGACCAGCCATGAGTGGATCCTAGGGTTTTTGTTGGTCTGAAACATTATAACATTATATACCGGGTGGGCCAAAAAACTATTACCTAACTTTTAAAAAAATATTGTGGCTCACTCTCTATATTGATCTTACTGCCGAGGCCGTATGTTGTACCCATGGCCGTAACTACCTATGAGGTCACCGAGGTCCGGACCTTGGTAATTATTTCCTAAAAAAAAAAAAAGAGACTGAACCGTGAAATATTGCTGCAGCTTTAATAAAAGTATTTTTGCTAACAGCTCCCTTTGTACAGTATTTAATTATAGACAAGGGTTTTGTGCAAAGCTGGGCACTTGCGGTTTTTTTGCGGTACTGCGGTACTGCGGTACCACCGCACTACCAAACCGGTACCGCATAACGCAGTACCGCAAAGGATCGCTGAAAGTACAGCCTGTACTTTCAGCGATCCTTTGCGGTACTGCGTTATGCGGTACCGGTTTGGTAGTGCGGTGGTACCGCAGTACCGCAGTACCGCAAAAAAAACCGCAAGTGCCCAGCTCTGGACTTTTGTGTTTAGTGTATAGCTTGGGTTGTGTTTGTAGATGTCATTTTGGTCTGAATTTTGCTCGTCCCGCCGCGCTCGAAAAAAATCTGGACCTCACTAATTTCTAAACCCTAGTTACGGCCCTGGTTGTACCCATACTTTTACTCTTTTAAACGTTCGCTTTGAATCTAGATTCAACGTCCCAGGAGTAGAGGTACAGGCTCACAATTGGAGGGAGGTATCAGAATAAGGTGCTCAATTGAAAGGCGGTCAAAGTCAGCAACTGATACTTTCAGATGACAGTCAGTTTCTCCATAAATAATTAATTTTCCTAATTTTTACACAAAATAATTAATTTATTTCCTTTTTCATTTCAGACTCTTATTCTACTATAGTTGGTGAACAAGTTATAATATAATGAAATACTCTTTGGAAGATGAAGCATTGATATTGAACCTGCGTAAGGAGAAACACTGGGGTGCAAAACGAATGCGAGAGAGTTTCCAAATAAACGATGGACGATACCTGGACTTCAATATCTCATAAAGAAAATCGATATCACAGGGTCGACCAAACAAAAAGAAGGCAGTGGAAGGCCAAAAACATCACGTGCTGAGGAAAATATTGACACGGTTTCATCCATGAATGCAGTCAAGAAGAACGGCCCAACACCCACAAGTCCGTTACAGAAATTTCAAAAACTACTGGTATTTCTCGCTCTAGTGTTTGTCGTATAGTAAAAGATGATCAGGGTCTTAAATGTTTTAAAAGAGTCGAAGTTCATAAGCTCTCCGCATCAAATAAGCAAGCAAGAGTTGAAAAATGTCGTGCTCTGTTAGATCGATTTCCAGAGAGAGCAGTGTCGAAAATATGGTTCAGCGACGAGAAGACCTTTACGGTTGCTTCAACAATAAACACGCAAAATGACCGAGCTTATGGAAGACAGGACAAAAAATCTATTAGTCTAGATCGACTTTGGAGGGAACGTCTGCATTTTTCTCAAAAAGTCATGGTTTCCATCTTTATTTCAAAGTTAGGGAAGTCAGAGATTGTTTTTGTTGATTAAAATGCCAAAATCACTGCTGCTGCTTATTACCAAGAAAAAATCCTTGATGTGGTACTGCCATCGATAAGGGAGAAGTCAAGAAACAACTTTGTGATCCAGCAAGATGGTGCCACAAGCCATACAGCTCGCACAACTCGGGAGTATCTCGACCGAAATGTTTCGGATTATATTGAACCAGAATTCTGGCCGCCGAATAGCCCAGATCTAAACCCATGCGATTACGCTCTTTGGGGTGCTCTACAGGAATTAGTTTATAAAGGAAAGGAGATCAATTCCGTCGAAGATCTGAAGGAAAGTATTACTGCTGTCTACGGAAAGATATCGCAACGATTCATAAATGCTGCAATAGATCAATGGCGAGCAAGGCTGCAAGCGTGCAATGATAATGGAGGAGGGCACATTCCGTATAATCTTGGACTCAATTAGGTAACTGTATAGAAACAGCGAATTACAAAATAATGGTTACAGTTAGCAAAAATCCAACTTCACCACGAGAAAGACCATGAAATTCTATACAGGACACATACTATATTTAGATTGTATAAATAACATTTGATAAAGGTAAAATTATATTGTTCAAAATCAGGGTAATAGTGTTTTTGGCCCACCCTGTATATATATACACATGGTGTCCCATAAGTCCGGCATCATAGGAAAAATAATAAAAAAAGGCAAAACAAAAGCTTTTATTTATAGAACGTGCTCAATATGTCCACCTTTGTTTTCAATACACAAATTCAGACGTGATACCCAGTCAGCAAGCACACGGTGAATGATGTCAGGAGTAATGGTTACATGCCCTAATAATGTGCTGCCGCAAATGTTCAACACTCCTAATTTTCTCTGCATATACCAGCGCTTTCAAGTGGCCCCAGAGATAAAAATCTAGGGGCGTGAGACCCGGGCTTCTAGCTGGCCATTCCACAGGCCCTCGACGTCCTATCCAATGACCAGGGAATTGTTGGTACAGATATTCCCTTACTTGGGTGCTGTAATGTGCAGGAGCGCCGTCTTCTTGCTGGAACCATGTTGGGAAATTTCCTTCTTCGTTCAAGACACTGGAAAATGCTTCTTCCTTGAGCATACGTAGGTAGGTGCCTCCAGTGACATGTTCATCGAAAAAGAGGGGGCCTATGATGCGATCCTTCCAAATGCCATACCATACCATCACCCGAGATGCACCTTGTTCCTTTGGAGAGGTATACCAGTGAGGGTTGTTTTGAGACCAGTAGCGGGTGTTCTGTCGATTTACCTCACCATTTCCATAAAAAACAGCCTCGTCACTGAACAGAATGGTGGACGGGAAATTGGCATCCCGAGCATATTGTCCGTAGCCCATTCACAAAATTCCATCCGCCGGTCGGGATCATCTTCGCTTAATTTCTGTAGGATCTGAAGTTTATATGGATGCCATTTGTGAGCCTGAAGAATGCGATGGATGCTACTTTTCGACACTCCTGTCTCGGCGGACAATCGCCGAAGAGACTAATTGGGACTTCTGTTAAAATGAGCCAGGATAGCAGTCGCTGTATCATCGTCAGTTGACCTCCTTGAAGGTCCACTGTGTGGTTTATCTTCTATGGATCCTGTTTCCTTAAACTTTGCAATAAGTCTGCTAACACAACTCTGTGTTATTGGCTCGCGGTCTGGATGCAGTCTGTTAAATTCAGCAGCGGCCTCTCTTTGACTCCGATTTCCTATGAGTAGAATTATCTGGATTCGTTCTTCCTTGCTCACAGACATTATGGCCTGTAGAAAGAGAAAAATATGAATTATGGTTTGTAGAAATAGAAAAATATGAATTTCTCCTATGATGCCGGACTTATGAAACACCCGGTATATATATTATATATATATATATATATATATATATATATATATATAGTCAGTGGAAGTGGAGAATTGGGAGTAGATAAGGAAAAAAAAATTTTGGGGTTGAAATTGGTAGGTCTTGGAACGCCATACATTTTTTACCTACAACTCATAAAAAGAAAAGGCATGCCATAGGGATGTTTCTTAACCAATCATAAAGTATTATTATTATTATTATCATTATTATTTTAAATTTTCAGTATTTTCCGAGCATACGTGATTCTACAAAGACTCACTGGCAGGAAGGAGGAGGGCCAAGTAAAACTTAAAATTTTGACTGCTGTTCAAAAGGGTTTAAGTTAGAATAAGAATAGCTTAAAAAACTTCGTTATTATTTAAAATTAACATATTCTGAATGATGAAAGATTGTTTAATATTTTAGGCTGAAAGGGATCTTTGTGGGCCGCAGTGATCTTCATATAACTTAAAAATTATTAATAAAGTATTAATTTATTTTTCCTTTTAAAATAATGCTACTTTAAACTCTGAGTATGCTGATATAAACTTTTTTAAAAATCCTGCTTCACCAATTAAATAAGAAGGGCAATTTCCCCAATGGGCCAGTTAAATCTCGGATCCTGCATCCATGGCTTTCGAGCTCTGAATTACAACACCTGAAACAGATCCGCTTGCGGACTTTTGAATGTAATATGCACTCGTGACTTTTTTTACTCTCCCTAACTACAGGGTGTCCCATAAGTCCGGCATCACAGGATAAATTCATATTTTTCTATTTCTACAAACCATAATTCATATTTTTCTTTCTTTTTCTACAGGTCATAATGTCTGTGAGCAAGGAAGAACGAATCCAGATAATTCTACTCATAGGAAATCGGAGTCAAAGAGAGGCCGCTGCTGAATTTAACAGACTGCATCCAGACACACAACTCTGTGTTATTGGCTCGTGGTCTGGATGCAGTCTGTTAAATTCAGCAGCGGCCTCTCTTTGACTCCGATTTCCTATGAGTAGAATTATCTGGATTCGTTCTTCCTTGCTCACAGACATTATGGCCTGTAGAAAGAGAAAAATATGAATTATGCTTTGCAGAAATAGAAAAATATGGATTTCTCCTATGATGCCGGACTTATGGGACACCCTGTATTTAATAATGAAAATGGGGGTCTATATCCGAGCCAAACCATTTAAAACTCAATTTTAAAAATGCTAAATAAAATCTAAAATTTTTTTTAGATGAAAAAGTTTCATAGTTACATTTTTGTAGTCCAACTTTGAATTATTTTTTAAATTACTGTAAATTTATCACAATGTATATAACAGAAAATCACATACGATGCAAGCACCTGCATATCTATACGAAGTAACTACAAAGGAATACAAAGGACACCAAACAGTAACAACCTGCTGGTCCCTACGAGGCCGTCTGTTTAAGGGGTAAGGTTAAATGAAGTAAGAAAATTTAAAGACGAGTGAAAGTTTTAAAGCAAAGCAGAAAAAAAGAGGTTGAGAGGTAGGAAAGAAATTCAAAGCTAAAGTGAAATTTTCGAAATACAGAGGATGAAATCCAAATGAAAATTCTGCAATATTTCTACGCGCTAACAAATGTTGTAGCGTTTTTGGCCAAAACTTGCTGGGCAAGTTGCGACGAGTGAGATGGCGTGTTATCATGATGAAGCATCCAGTCTCCGGACTCCCATTTCTGCGGCCGTTTCCTCCCAACTCCTTCACGTAGACATCTCAAAACTTCACTGTAAAATTCCTTGTTGATTGTCCCTGTGAAGCATGTTCATGGTGCACAACACCTTCACAGTAAAAAACAAGTAACATGACCGACATCGTAAGAAATCGCCGCGAAGCAAAACACGTTTAACTTTATCGGCTCACCACAGTGGAACCCTATTACTCAACTTGTCTCGACATGCAGAGATATGTTTAGTACAGTCACAACTCCAAGCGTGACCTTGTTCTAAAAATAAACACCCTGTCCGGATACTTTTTGAACAGACCTCGTATATTTCCGATGTCATTGGTCCTGTCTTCTATATGCATAAAAAAAATACATTAAAGACACGCAATAATCAAAAATTTACCAACTATACTACTTCTTCCCATGGAAATCTGTAAATGACTGAACAAATCATTTATTTGGAAGTGTACTTCTGGAAATTCATTCGCTGCTCATAATAATAATAAATAATAATAATAATTAATAATAATAATAATAATAATATATAATCTAAAAATTTACAAAATTTAAAAAAAATGATCATTTGTATATTTAGTAGAAAATAAATGATGCTTAATAAAAAATAATAATTTAGGATAAATTATGAAATTAAAAGTGCTTAATGAAATTAGCATATTGTAGATAGTTAATTATAAAATGGGAGCTTAATTACTATGGTAATAATAACAGTAGTGAACTTATACATCAGGAGAAAATGAAGTACTTCTTTAGTGATTTGCGAAACACATTTAGTGATGAAGCCTGTCTGATATTTATGAGAATTGTATTCCATACATCTGCTCCTTTGAAAGATAATGCATTTCCCGCAGGGGAGTCCAGTGTTACAATGAAGATGAATTTGGTTGGGGGTGATTGCTCTTTGAATGGGTGAGGTTTGTTAGT